>JAWPHD010007841.1:0-15000 GCA_037043455.1 Cyrtodaria siliqua | reverse complement strand
ACTGGGAGCTCAACTTGTAAGTGAGAAAGAGTCGATTCGTACTGATGGCTGGAGGTATACAGTCCTGGTGCTACCCGGGAACAAGTGGGTAATCTGCCTCCACCACTAAAATCCGACCGTCATACATAGCCTAAAGTATGCTGGAAAATGAAATTAAACACCAAACAAGCATGTTATTGATATAATACATAAAGCTAGAGAATGAATCGTATGGCACATTTCTCCCCCAACTAGATGCTCATGTAGGAATGCATTACAAGGAAATTTAGATACACATGTAATGAATCTAGTATCATCCCACATCCCGCCTCTTCTCCCCACTCTCTCCCACATACAAAATAGCATGCACTTTTCCAGTGATTTGTTTCTATCAATGTTTAAAATTGGATTATTTTTTATAAAACCTTAATAACGGCCATGTCTTTTCGAAATTAGCCTATTTCGGGCTAATAAGGAAGCCCATGAATTATTAAACTGTTAAAATACCTCAAACTAAGCCGTAATAATGTTGTTGTTTTTTTTGAATTTATGTCTTATAGAGAAAGTTAGTATATGAAAAACATACCTAAATTTTAAAATCCAAAACATATTTATATTTAAATGCCATGTTACACTATTGCATTACACAACAGTATATGAAACGATTCAATGCAAAACACTATTCAATTATTTCTGCAGCCAAACACTGGCAGTTCGTTCACTTGTTTTAAAAAGCATTGACGAACGAAACATAAAACATAATGTTCATATATAGTAGGGAATATGTTAAGATGTAAATGTATAGAGTAAGAGATATCAAGCACGATATTAAAGCAAAAGAGCATTAATAACAATAATAATAATAATAATAATAATAAAATAATAATAAAAATTCGTATTACTTAAATGGTCAGATAATAATGGTAATATTTCTTTTCTAATTCTTTGATATATTTGAATAGCCGCATTGGAGTTCCGTATGTCACCACCAGAATAAAGAATACTTTGCTTGTTATATACTCAATATAGATATAAAAGTCGAACAGGAAAAGTAGCATTCAAGGACGACAGTCAACCACAAACACACACAGAAACAGAGATCAAATTTAAAGATGAATAAAAGGCCAAATAAGACATCACCAACACAAAAGGGTTGACAATAGCGCTACCGCCTTGGAATGGTCAGTGGCAAAGCATTAGCTGGGATTTGACCTTTGTTTGAGGATAACTAACTAGCTAGATCACCATTTAAACAAGTCCTTAATTTATAAGAGGAGTGAATCTTTTGAATCAAACATATATAAGCTAGTCTGGAGCAAGATTACTGAGGCATATACTCTGCTATATGAATGAAATACTATTCTATCAGGGTCATTGGGCCATTTAACCTCTTATTTTAAGAGGTTTTGAGGTATAAAGGTTTTGAGAATGCATCATAATTATGCCATATATGGTTAGAGATTTCCTTTTGATGGGGTGTGCTTTTATTTACACTGTCTTGTCAATTTGAGCGCTTAAGACAGGATAATAGCGAGGTTGTGTGCACATAAAATCGATCTAAGTTAAGCAGTAGGCCGTATTGCTTACTGACCATATATATGATATTTTGGATTTTTTGGGTTCTATTAATATTGTAAATAGAGAAATTTCCCCAGTGCAAATAGAATCACCATTATCTAAAATTGGTTGTGATTACATAATTATTTTTTCATGTGAGAGACATTTCTTGATTTTGCACAAAATCTTGATTCAGCAGTCAGTACGCGATGCATACATTATGGTCTCAAGGTATAAATACAGACTTTAAAGTCAAGTAAGTCCATATTAGGTAAATAGCTATACTTATTTACTGAATACCCACACAGGTGTGTTTGTGTGTTACATATTTGTGTATTGTTATAACCGCCCCTTCCCATCCAACCCCAACCACCACCCACTTTCATTTTTAATGATGTGTTTGTATTTCGTGAAGCTAGTGAGATGTGCAGCATATCAAGTATATAGCATAACATAATGTATTGCTTCGACTTTACGTGTAAGAGGCGTTATATCTGAATAAACATGTTAACAATCACTCACCTTTTTCATATAAACCATCTGCCTGTCTTCCTCGCGAATGATCTCTATATCGGCGCGGTGGTTGATGTCCTTTTGTAGCTTAATGTTATCTTGCTCTGATTTTGCATCGTCCCACGCCACAGAATTGGTAAGCTGCGTTTTCCAGTAGTTTTTCTCCCATTCTCCCCTTTTCACCATAAGCGCCAGTATCTTCTCATCCTGCAACAATTATTTGTATCACAACGCATGTCTTACGAAAGTGTAATAAAGGGAGCTCCGCATAGGCATTGCAAAAACGCTTAAAGGGAATATAACGACACAGTCAAACAATCTTTATTATTAAGAGTTCTGAAAAACTTGGAAAATGGTGAAAGAATTATCAAAATCGAATGATAAACAATGAAGATATGATCGTTTGAAGGTTCTGTTAAACGGATATGGAAGCAGCCATTTTACAGCTATGAAATCACAGTTCTAAAGACCGATATGGAATATTGATAAATATGAAAAATTACTCATTTATAGGGGAATAAAGTAAAGTAACTGTATGAAGAATATGTATAACTAATGTCAATAATGCTTTATATGCCCAGTTATGGAGTTTGCATTCATTTGCAGTGATTTGCTTGGCTTTAAATGATATTTATCAATATTCCATATATGGTCATATGGAACTATGACGTCATAGTTTTCAAAATGGCGGCTCCCATATCCATTTTTGTACTACCTTCAAAAGGTTCATATCTTTTTTGTTTATCATCCGATTTTGATAATTCTTTCACCTTTTTGCTAGTTTTTCAGAACTCTCAATACAAGAGCATATTTGGCTGTGTCGCTACATTCCCTTTAAAATGCATTAAAAATAAAGGGGTAAAGGGAGCGGAAGGCTTTTTGTAATAACGTTCAGAATAACGCTTGCCTATTTACAAACCATTATTATTATTTATTTCAATAGTTCAATGCAAACTGTTTTTGAAAATGATTTACACTATTAAGCTGAGGCAAACCAACTCATAAATGAAGTCAACAAAACAACCGCCGACAACTACCTTCGGTGGAACTCGAAGACTCCTCAAATCGTCATCCTTGTTCAATGCCTTCCTTATTCCCAAGTCTGTGATTGGCCTGGGGGTGGTGATGTTATTCTTCTCCGGCAGGTGAATATCGGAGTACACTGAGCGGTTATCGTGATACATGGCTTCTCGCGGTCCTGCAGAGTATCAACAACCTGTGTCATAGTATTCAAAAATATGTCATATTATTGGTAGATCGCATCCGTGGTCGAAAATGGTAAGTACGTTGCGTTTACATACAAGTATTATATGATTATTCAATTTTTCTCAAACGATACGGTGTAAACCTTCTCGCCTCTCACCACTGCGGGTTCGAATCCCACTGGGAGCTCAACTTTAAGTGAGAAAGTGTTGGTTCTTACGGATGGCTGGAGGTATACAGTCCTGATTCTACCCAGGAATAAGTGGGTGATCTGCTCCACCACTAAAATCCGACCGTAAAACAGCCTAAACTATGCTCGAAAATGAAGTTAAACACCAAACAAGCATGTTATTTATATAATAAATAAAGCTAGAGAATGTATGGCACATTTCTCCCCCAACTCGATGCTCATGTAGAAATGCATTACAAGGAAATTTAGATATACATGTAATGAATCTAGTAGCATCTCGCACCCCGCTCCTTATCCCCACTCCCTCCCACACACAAAATAGCATGCACTTTTGATTTTTTCTATCAATGTTTAAAATTGGGATTTTTTTTTTTATAAAACCTTAATAACGGCCATGGCTCTGCTAAATTAGCCATTTATTTAAGACAAAAAGGCTATTTCGAGCTAATAAGGAAGCCCATGAACTATTAAACTGTTAAAATACCGCAAACTTAGCCCGTAATACTGTTTTTGTTGTTTTTGAATTTAGGTCTTGATAGAGAAAGTTAGTATATGAGAAACATACCTAAATTCTAAAATCCAAAATATTCTTATATTTAAATGCCATGTTACCCTATTGCATTAGACAACGGCATATGAATTGATTTAGTGACAAAACAATGTACATGTATCAAATATCTTACCTTAAATGAAGGCCAGTGAAGCATTAACCAATATTCATTGTAAGGTGTGTGTTTTACTATGTCCACTCGGTGCGTCGTTTATTCACTAATTACCTATTACCCTAATCAATTATAAATGTATACTAAGTTAAGAAATTACACTTCAAAATAGTACTTTTCCTTTTCTTTCATAAATTGCTCATGATTTATTTTCATCAGTAGGTATTATTAAATGTTTTAATTTTACTTCTTAATCTTAATCTTTATTGTTTCACTCAGGTTACAACATATATGAAATACATGAAATAACAACATGAGGCATAGTACACAAAATATGATGTTATATAACGGGGTAGGGGTACGTGGGATGTAGGTAGAAGAAGTAGCAGGTAAGGGAGAAGTGAGGCTATGATTACATAGTTAGATTTAGAATACTAGAGCAGTTGCAATTCAGTATTATTACTTTGTGGCGATTATTATGCACTTGATGAATCAGTTTTAAGTGTGGTGCACATTTTAATACAATTCGATACAGAAACAAATGAGTAGAATAGTCTATTTAAATTGCAATATACCACACTGCAGAGAGAAAAAACAAGAAACGTGACAGAGGGTATAAGTTGTTCCTTTGTCAGTTTCTTTTTCTTTTTTTTTAACAAAAAAAAAAAAATATTTTTTTAAATATATATATAGGCTATAAGTTATATATATATATATATATATATATTTTTTTTTATACACGAATTCGTACTAAATGTAGCTCTTGCGAACTATTAAAGCTAATTTAAGGGGAGCGGGTGGTGTGAAATGCAAAAGTAAATAAATATTATTATATTACTATGAGGAAGAGAATACAAAGTGTTCCCTACTGAAAGCCCTTTCCAATGCGAAAACGAAAACAGGAAAGGATACGTTCGTGGGAATCTTCGGGTTTGTAATAATATGGCCGGGCCTTTCACCGTTGAAAGGCACACTGTTTATTATTTTGGAGACTAGGGTGGCCACAAGAAAAACGTGCATGGTTGGAATGTTTGTAGTGGCGTGCTGTCATTGACTGTATGTACCGATAGTATTAATGTTGGCTGCATTTGCACATGCAAACTGTGTCTTGGTGTATATTAGGTTCGACGTGTCGTTCATAAATTTGTTTTGGGTGATATCTAGGACTTGGATTGTGTTAAAGGGGACAACAAGACTATACAGATGGAGTGACGGTGTCAACGCAATGGAAAATAGTGGATAATATTGGATATATATAAAATATATATAGTACTCAGTGTAGTAAGTGAATCTAGTTATTTTATTTGCTTTAGAAGAAATTTTGCGAAAATGCTCAAGTTTCGAATTGTTTCTATTGATTCTGACTCAAAGAGTTGTTTGAATTTCAATGTGTTAGGATGTTTGTAGTAGTATTCGTCTAACCGTCTAACAATTGTTTTCTTTTGATGTGGAAAAAGGGACAAACTAGTATGTAATGGTATTCGTCTGCCAGGTCGTTAAGGTGACAATGAGAACATTTTCTGTCTTGGTAAGGAACTCGATTATTTGACCAGCGTCCAGTTTCTATCAGAAAGTTGTGGTTTGCAGTGCGAAGTTTGAGTAGCGGTAAGTACTCATGTTTGGGGAGGGCCTTAAGGTAAAATTCTAACTGGGTATTATCTTTTAGTAAACTATAGTTTTTTCCTTTGGACGATAATTCTAATTGAGATTTCCAGTCTTGATTAAACGTATCAATTAAGGTCTGTTTAACTAGTTTGTTTACATATCTCGTCTCTAAATGTTGTTGATTGATCCAAATATCAGGAAAACCCGTCGAGTTTAATATATTCCTAATGTGCTTAATCCATTTGTACTGGTAAACTTCGGAGTTACACATGATAAGGTATGAAATATGTGATAGTTTCGCGTGATTGCTTAAGATGATGTTATTCCAAAATGTTACCATACGCGATTTTATTGTAATTGCTATCGGTTGGCGTCCTAACTCAGCGTATAACATATAAAGAGGGGTACTTTTTCGACTATTTGTGATTTTACGGAGAAAACTGGAATGAATACGTTCGAGTAAGTCAAGGTTTTCAAATCCCCATATTTCGCAAGCGTACGTTATAATTGGTAGAATTGTTTGATCGAACAGTTTTAGCTGTAGGTCTATTGGTAAGTTTAAATTATAAATTCTGGTATATAGTAGATGCAACGCTTTATTGGCTTGGCTTGCAATATGCTTTCTAGCATTTAGGAAGCTTCCTGAGTTTGAAAAATACACTCCAAGATATTTATATTTATCTACTATTTCTACTGGGTTACCTCCAAGGGTAAAATTAAACTGTGCTGTGTTTCTCGCGCCAAATACAATTATTTTTGTTTTACTGTGATTTATTTTTAATTTCCACTGTTGGCAATAGTCTTGAAAGTCATTAAGGCATTTTTGGAGATCTTCGGCGTTATCGGTTAATATCAAAGTATCATCTGCGTATAATAAGATAAGAATTCTTAAAAAGTAAGTTATATTTTCGTCTGAATGATCCATGGTTACTCCCGTGTTTTCCGTGGATAGCAGGTAACTTTCAAGGTCGTTAAGAAATAATGAGAAGAGGACGGGGGAGAGGTTCTCCCCTTGTCTCACACCGATTTCGCTTAAGAAAAATGGGGACTGCTGTCCGTTTGATGACACACATGATTTAATATTAGAATACATGTTACGCACAACTTGGAGGAATTTGCCGTTAATTCCGGAATTAATTAGTTTACGCCAGAGCCCTATTCTCCATACAGAATCAAAAGCTTGGGAGAAGTCAACAAACGAGCAAAACAGTTTTTTCTTTTGGGATCGTAACGTTTCGATTAAGAATTGTAGAACAAAAATGTGGTCGAGGGTGGAATATTTTTGCCGGAATCCGGCTTGATTTTCCGCTAAAATGCAATATTCTTTTAAGAAGAAATTAAGTCTGTTATTAAGCACTGACGTGAATAATTTACCTAGGCAACTAAGAATTGTTATAGGACGGTAATTTTCTGGGCTAAGTGGTGAGCCTTTGTTTTTAAATATTGGAAAAATTATGCCTTCAAGCCATGGTTCTGGTAGAATACCGGTGTCTAATATTTTGTTGAAAAGGGAACAATATATTGGAAGCATTATATTTTTAGTCGTTTTGATGTACTCATTTATAATAAAATCACTACTGGGGGTCTTCGAGTTACTAGCTTTTGAGATCATTTTATCTATTTCGACAATTGTTATTGGGGCGTCTAATATGTCGTTCGCATCTGAAACGTCTATGGTCGGTTCGTCGGTAGTCAAGTCATTGTTATTTGACGTATTAATGTTTTTAAAATATTCGTAAAGGTCATGTATGTTCGGAGATTTATTATTTGTTTTCTGTTTAATACTGTTTAAGAAACGCCAGTAGTCCTTTGGACGTTTTCTGTTCATTTCGCGCAGCTTGGTCTCGTGCCGCGTATTATAGTGGTTCATGTGTCTATGCATAACCAGTTTATACTGTTTACTGGAGGAGTTCAGGTCGACTTTGTTTTGACTAGACTTGTGCAGCTTGTATTTTTTGCGTGCAGTGTTATAAATAACTCGAGCGTTTCTACAATGCGGCCCGAACCAGGGTTTGTTATCATTCTGTTTTGAGGATCGGGCTTTAACTTTAATAAATGTCTTTTTTGCCGAGTTTGTGAATATGTCTGCTATTTTGCATGTTATGTCATTAATTGTTGCACTGGGGTTTGCATTAGGGAAGTTGTTCAGAATATGTTCGATTTCATCAATTTTAGTTCTGTCAATTCTTTCAACGAATGTTTGTGTTTTGCTTTCGTTCCATTTAGGCGGTATATTGCTGTCCGGAGTTGGGATTGATGCGGGTGGGTCTGGTGTTAGTGTGTTTAGCCTAAGTTGCATGATAAGCATAGCGTGCCCGTCGGAGTATAACGAATCGAGTTCGCGGACCTCGAATTCAGATATTAGTTCAATACAGCTTGTCGAGGCGGCTGTGTAATCTATAACGGATTTGTTTCTAAATGTGAACTTGCCAATGCCTTTGTCTTTTCCTATTCTACCGTTTAGAATAAATAAGTTATTATTTTTACAAATGTCTATAAAATTGCGGCCCATGTAATCGGTTTTGGTATCTTGCGATATGCGTTTTAACGGTATGTTATTATTTACAAGTACATGGGTTTTGTTAAAGAAATCTATCGTGTTCTGATCAAAATCAAAATGGCTATAAAGAAAATCGTCGGCAGAAAAAAAATCCGGAAGTTCGGCGGTGTGTCCGTTTGTGTCACCGGTAATCACAACATACTTACTTTCAGAACACATATTAATGACTTCATTTTCAAAACTGCAAAGTTCTTCAGCGTTCATGAATTTCGAGTACTCTGGCGGTATGTACACCGCACCGATAATTAAATCGTCGTCTAGGCCGAATAGACATTTGCTAACTTTAATCCAAAGAGCATACTCTGAGATGGTTTTAATAACATCAACGTAGTTGATCAAGTTGTTTTTTATAAATATACCCACTCCGCCAGATTTCCGGACGTATTTTTGGGTTCTCGGTTTAGATAGGAAAGTATAGTTTGGAATCGAAATTATGTCGTACTTGTCTATTTTTGTTTCCGTAACACAAAATATGTCGTGTATGTTCAGTAGTTGTGAAAATTCAGGATATTTAGATTTGGTCTTAATACCACACACATTTAACTTAACGTCCCAATAGAGATAGTGTCAGAATATAATGTTGGTTTTTGTGTGTCAGGCTGAATATTTTTATCCATGGTGTAATTTTGTGTATTAGCTATTTTTAGGATCAATAATGTCGGAATGAGTTTTATTGGGTTGATGCACGTTCTTGATAATTGGTGTGGTGAGGGGTGTATCAACATTTGTGTTGCAAGTGGTAGCATTGGTATCGGCAGTGTAACGTGTATTGGTGATTTCAACATCATTTATGTCGGAATGATTTTGGTTGTATTGGTACGCGTTTTTGCATTTATGTGTAATACTGGTTGTTGCAGCATTTATGATACAAGTGGTGGCGTTGGTATCAGCAATATAATGATCATTCGAAGTAATATTGGGTTGGGTGGCGCTATAGTCACTATTTGTGGCGGGTAACTTGGGGATTGTTTGATCTTTATGTCTACTACTGTGCAGTGCATTGGTTTCAGTATTATGGTAATTATGTTTAGCAATGTTTTCAGCAGCATTATATTGGCTGTATATAATGTCATTTTCAATGGTTAAGTTGTCGGTATGGGAAACATGTTGGTTGCTTTGGGCAATAAAGGTTCTAGGGGCAGTAAGGTCACTATATATAAAGTTGGTTTTATTTTGGGCACCAATACTTGTGTGTGCTTGATTGGTTACATGGGCACTGTGGACACTATGGGAATTATAGCAATTAAAACTGTTATTTTCATGGGTACAAGTATTACTATTAAAAGCACTGGATATACAATTGCTTTTGGAGATATTTGCTTCGGTAATACACTTGTCGCTCGATTGAATGTCGCTCTCGGCAGCGTAGAATATAGCAGCACTGTTATCATTATGCATATTATGAGATTCATTTGTAACAAATATGGATAGATAACTTTCAATATCGTTGACAATTGGTTCAGCGATGTATTTATCACTAGTCGTAATAGAGGACTTGGTAATACATTGTTCAGAATGCAAAACATTAGATTCAGTACTTGTATTTATATCAGTTAATAAGTCACCATATATCACAGTACTTTCATCAGCATCTGTGTCGGGCACTTCTCCTGATATGTCCTATGCAAACGATGATGTTGCGCCATCCTGCGCAGTGGTAGTGCCACCAATGTCAGTACAGTTGTGCAGATCCTTTGGTTGGGACAGGTCAAGTGGGGATTTCGTCTGGCTTGGGTTTGTTTTATCGGTTTGTGGTTTACCCGGGGCATGTTTCTTTGTTTTCTTGGCAGATGGGTCGGTCACATTATTTGAAGCTGGTTCTCTATGTTGGTGGGTTTCACTGGGAGACGGAGTTGATAATGTCTGTATTATTGGAGTGGGGCCTTCAAACTCCATGTCGCTGTCACTATCAGAGATACCGGCTGATTCACTATCCGGTTCTGCGACCTCGTGGAGGGTTGGACTATGTGGTAAAGGTGTGGCTTTCGACATTTGGGCGATAATTCCTTTGACGCCTTCCTGAACTCGATCCGGCACATTGGAATTGCGTGATCCCCTTAAAACGTTGTGCCATTCCGGGAAGTGATCTTTCACAGTGTCTCCATTGACAACAAGCGCCGCCGGGAATTTGATCATAACTCGTTTGGGACCATACTTATCACGGGCTCGCTTATACTCTGGCCATAGGTCTTTGCGGGCTTCACTTATTTCAGATGGGTAGTCTCGGCTAACCCCAAAGTGTGTGCCTTTCAAGAGACGGGCGTTGGACATTATCGCGTCAGTATGCGCAGGGTCTGTAAAAGTAACAATAATGTTCCTGTGTTTTGGTTTGGTGCCATAAACCTGCCGTCTGCCTATTCTATAAGCCTTGGTGATTACAAAAGAGTCAGTCGGCATGTTTAGATGTTCACATAGTAGTTTACTCACTATGGTTTTGCAGTCTTCATTTGTAAACGATTCCTGATGACCAGAGAATAGCAGATTGCAGTTCCGTTGACGGGCCTCCATATCAATTGATTTGTACTCCAAAAGGCGCAGTCGCGATTCGGTAACGTTATGTATAGCTGAACTGACATACATATGCTGCTCTATATTGTCAACTCGGTGTTTCAGTGGGGCCAAGTTTCCTAGAAGTTCAAACATAGAGCATAGTTTGTCATCATACTATGGGGTATGAAAGTTAATACTCTGACCACGTAATGTGTACAAATAACGATGAAAACCTGCAAACGGAATTGGGTAATCATTAACCCCCAACACCAGTTAAACACATATAATTACGTCGACGAAACCACATGTCGTGGCAAAAGATCAAGGCAAACGTTCATGACAAAACATTACCAACAGATCACTCTATTCAGGGATGTGTTTGCTTCACTTTGTTAATAGTTTAAGATTTGAGTTGAACCCTCAAGCGGACAGACGCATCTTACATGCTAAATCGACGAATGCTTGATTATATCAAAATAAATTCCAGCTTATAAACGCAATTAACTTTTGTTAATTTCTACAAGAAATTTGATTGACTTAAACTGTAACAGTGGTTTCAATCAATTAAAATGCTAGCTTCGGTATTTTCCTAATCGCATACAAAATGATATAAACGCTAGTGCTCCGTGTCGCCAATCAATGTCATGTTTTTTTGGGCGTTTTTGTTTCGCTACACGTTCTTATATCAACACAGCAGCAGACGAAATGGTGCGTCAAATGATGTAGTATAAGTACGAATAAGTGAGATGAGAAAATGATTTACTGAATAAAAAATGTGCTGCTCCGTACAACGCAACCAATCTTACTTTAAATGCATTTTGTAAAATAAATACAACAACAATGCTTTATTTTACATTGAATTACTTGAACATATGTGAAATAATAATTAGGCAAAATAGCAAGATGATATAAAACAAAATATGAAAATTACAGGAAAAGTACACGGACTTCTGGAACAGCCCTCGTCTATTATATATTATGCAATAACATATACGTATTTCTCTGGATGTGGACTTCATATCATAGCGATTTCCTTTTGATGGCATGTAGTTTTATTTACACTGTCTTGTCAATCTGAGCACTGAAGACAGGGTAATAGCGAGGATGTGTACACATAAAATCGATTTAAGCTAAGCAGTGGACCAGCATTGCCTACTGACCGTTCCTAATCGGTAACCCTGTCTTCACCACTCGTTGTGTTGGGTATTGTCTTTTTCATTGTATAGTTAATTTGCTCTTTGTTTGTGGTACAGTGCGGATCTACGGTGCCATTGTGGTACAGTGCGGATCTACGGTGCCATTGTGGTACAGTGTGGATCTGCGGTGCCACTGCGTTTGGGTGCTTTGATTTCTATAGGACAATTCGTCTCATTTTCATCTCAGTTCATTTTGAGTAGTATGTAGCCCGACTTAAAGGATTTGAACTAAGTTAACGATAACGTGACTATACATCATAGCTGTCAGGAGCGAAAAATTAACCCATATAAATTATACTGGTAAGAACTCGTATGTTTTCAGTTAACCATGGTAGCAGCAATAGTTATTACGCGATACATTTTAATAAACGATTTGAATAAAACATCTACCTATAGGAGGCTCCGTCGAAAGGTCATATCAATATACATGCGACAAAAAATGTTTAACTAAAACACTTAGAAACTATCAGCAATTGAGTTACTGTAAGCTACGAAGTACTCACCACCGTACTAAAAGTTAGATTATAATGCACTACCCTGTGCTCGCTGCTTCCCCAGGAGTGATTTAACTACGTCACAATTGAAAGCATCTCTCTTGTCACTGTGCTTATAAGTTCACCATTTTCAGTCGAGAGATGCAAATCGAGAGAGAAAAAAGCGACAGTGTCAGAACTATTAGATTTGCTGTGTTGAAGTCTTTAGGATAGATATTATTAGCCATAGGAAGAAAGAAGGATTGTTAGTGTGTGTGTGTGTGTGTGTGTGTGCATTCCTCGGGTTCACAAAGGGCCGCACCTCGGAGGTCCGAAGTTTGTAAAAAGAGTAATCCCAAGGCAAAGAGCTCTACTATATTGCATGTAACATAAGCGAATCGTTCAGTTTTACATAGTTATATAAGAAAATATATTATAAACCTTCTCTGGAACTTTAACAGATATAGGTCTAATATTTTGCATGTACCATAAGTTTATGGTGTCATAATGGTCCCCTACCAAGTTTGTTTAAATGCTGACTCCGGGGTCAAATCTGACTCTATCCTTTATATAGCGCTATATTGGAACATATTTAACAATCGTCTTCTCTGAAACCACAAGGTATAGAGCTCTCATATATTGCATGTAATATAAGCTTATGCTACAAATCTGTTCAAATGGTGGCCCAAGGGTCAAACTATACCCTCCCCCAGCGGTCACAGTTTATCATGGAATTATATAGGAAAATGTTGTTGTTTTTTAATTTGCTTCTGTGAATCTAGAACAGCTGGAGTTCTGTTTCATGTAGCATAAGCTGATGGTCCTCTACCAAGATTGTTTAAATGTAGACCCTGTGGTCAAATTTGGCGTCATCCCAAGTTAATATGTTTACCTTTGCTTAAATAGTGGGTGGGGTGTCTTTTTTGATGCAATAAGCATAGAGTTCTCATATATTGCATGTAGACCTCTTATCATGCTAATAAGAGATTACATTTGGCCTGCCCTAAACAACTGATGACCGTATGTCCCTCTATATCACAAATTGTTGATTACCTAATTTATTACAGAAGTATGGCCCTTTGTTTGATTTACTAATATTGTATAACGTCCTCTAAACACATTTTTCTGACAGTTTTGAATGGATTGTTTCCAAACTATACACATAACAACTGATGACCTCGTGTCCCTCACACATTATTGATTGCGTAATTTATTACAAAATGATAGCCCTTTGTTTGACTTAGAATTTCATGTCCTATAACACATTTTTATAACTTGTACTTCTCAAACAGTTTCGTTTTTAGCTCTACTAGCAGCATTTCGTCCGTGGGCGTTGTCGTAATAAACTGTTAGTAATATGTAAAAACAAACTGCTTTGAACTATTCTAATAATTAAATCAAAGTATGAAGAAAAACTAAGGGGATGCCATGAGTTGTAAACAAAGCACGATTGCCGTGTGTCCCTGTATTAAAGACACGATTGCCGTGTGTCCCTGTATTAAAGACAATTTCGGAATAAAATGCATTAAATGGAAAATAAAGCAAAACGAAATTTAACTGTGTCATTATAGATTTATTTTTATTTTATAAATATAATGTAATGGTTTAAAAATAGTTTACCATCTAACTTCATAAATGAACATATATATACATTAACAGTAATACATAAACTGTTGAAAACATTTTTAAAATGCGTTACTCCTCCATTATTACTAAATGATATGTATGTATGCATGATATACGGACTACAATATACTGACTACGTGACAATATAGTCTAAAGTTTGGTATATCTTTAATACAGATGTTGATATTGGATTCCATTCTTGTAATTATGAATAACAGCACATATACATGTTTACCTAATTCTTACGTGTAATGATCTTTGCTCTAGCCTGGCCACTTCCCTGCCTAGTTTGAATTTTCAAAGCAAAGATTTGAAATTCAGTTCTAAGGTTTTGATTCACGTATGAATTTAAATTTAAATTTAAATGTACCATTTTAGTACATATAAATTTAGATTCAAAAGGATGCTAAAGATGTCCATTTCTTCTGATTGCAATATATTACATACCAAATTTCGGAAACACAGACCGACATAGTTTAAAGCACTGTCATTCTGCAAGTGTTGATAGTTTGAACAACAATGAATCATAATTGAAGTAACAATAAGTTTAACTGGGTTTCTCGACTTATCAAACACAGCTGACAAATGCTAACAACTATTAAACATGCCCGCATAGAGTGTATTATTGTCTATTTGAAACATCAACTCTCAGCAACCACTTTTGGCACGTACTGCAACATACAAGGATTAACATGTGTAATGAGAGACAGCATTTTATATATATTAATAAGTAAAACTGTATTTTTAAAATATAGTCAATTAATTGAGGACTTTTAAATGCACATGTTTGGGTCCATTGTTAAAAGAGATTAATACATACATTGTGTCTACAGGAAGAGGTGTTTTTACCTCAATACTCTCGTATAGGCATTTTAGTTTTATATATAAAAAAAAGGTATAAACATATCTTCCTATACCGGCCTTAGCCAAGAGTCTAGAGGGTTCT
>JAWPHD010007840.1:0-122972 GCA_037043455.1 Cyrtodaria siliqua | reverse complement strand
TTAGTACAGTAGTCACGGTATTACCCTTAAGCTTCTTTTTCATTGTTTTTATTTTGAGTGCTATTATTGACACAAAATGGTTCGAGCAAATGCTTATAATAGTTTTCAAAATAGTATGCAGAATTCTTTAGTGTGACTTATGTGGGTGGGGTAATCATTTGGACTGTTTTTTGTTTTTTGTCAAATATATCAGTAAATTACAAAAAAATGATGTTGCAATTATTTTGAGGAAGGCTTCAAAGGTCTCGTCTTTTCAGTATTTATTTACAATTTCTGTTCAATGAGTGTATCCTCTTTTCAGGCTACTAATAAATACTGATAAAGGTGATCCCTTGGGAGCAACAAACACAATTAAGAGAATAAACAGCAGACTCGGTTTTATTGAGTCTGTTCATGAGAAGTAATGTAAGAAGCAAAACCTCTCACGCCCCTAGCACCGGCTTAATCAGTATTCTACTTCAAAGCCACCTATATTGGGCTCGCTGGTCCTAAAGGACCAGTCAAAAATAACACTACTGAACTACATATGCAAGAAAAATCATGAATGTTGCAGTGTACATAATATCTTTAAATCTATCAAAACAATCACTTATTCACAATATATCAATTAAATCACCATTGGAAGGTTGTGAATGACTGATTCGTATAAATAATACTTGTATACATATAAATAAAAATGTGTCAGTAGTAGGTGGTGTAGTTTGACTCCCAATGTTAAGCATAGTAGTGATTTTAGGTAGAATGCAGTGCCGAAAAAGGCTTATTTATCTTCTGTATTAAACTAAAATGAATTATTAAAGTAATTGCAAATGTCAAAACGTACTGTAACACTTATCAGAAAAACATAATGTGTAAAAATAAACATCTAACCGTTGATGCCAGAGCTACAGTGATACACCTATTACTGTTCGAATTAAACTGTAAAAGCTAATCATAAGCCAGATTGCTATCATGGAAAAATGTCACCAACAGACAGAATTTGCCACTAGAGTTAGTAGCAATATTAAACTGTTCGGTCCTAGGTTAAGACCTATTAGGTATAATAAACAAAAACGTATACATTATAGTTTGCTTTCGTTTTTATCATTTCCTAACAAAAGTTACATTTTCTAATTAAAAGAATTATTACCATGTTAAAAATCTGTTTTAACTGTTTTCCGACCAATATGAACAGAATTACATATATATTAGTTAACTGCTTGGATCATTTGCAGGAAAATCCTTCACGCGATGGTGGACTTGTAATTCATGTAACTATAGAGCAGATGCGACACGTCTACCATTGAGTACCAGTACAAGTTACACTACCTCCACGCTAACCACTATTACAAGCCCATGTGAATTACCCATCAGTATTTGCGCTGGCCACATTTGAATCCTACTTACTTATGTGAGTGAGATGCTACGCATCCAGTGGCATATGCTTTGTATAACTCTACAACAACATTTAGATGTATTGATTGCATCGTCTGCACATTTTCTGAATGTTGTCATTATTGTTAGATATTTCTTCTCATTACGTGGTCGCGCCTTAATTCCAATAATATTTCAACGATAAAACACGTTTAAAAACTTTTTTTTTTAAATAAATGCGATAACCTGTTTAAAATTATCTGTTAAATATTTAAATTTTGTAATATGCAAACTTTATCAGCCGAAATTAAGGTTTTATTTCATACCCTAGCCAACCCCGTTTTCGCTTCTTTTTGGATGGGGTTGAATGGGGTATGAAAGTTAATATTCGAACCACGTACTGTTGATGGGATATACTTTAATTTACACTGTCTAGTCAAAATGGGCCTTGACGATAGGATAATTGCGAGTTTGCGGACATATCGAGTCGGTTTAACCTAACGAGTAGGCCGTATTGCCTACTGACCTTTGCAAATATACTGAAAGGAAAAAGAAACTAATAATGGGTATTTCCGCTATATATTGTATGTTTAATATGCTACTGCTAATCGAATGGCACAGGGTGACATTAGGCCCGTCCTTTCCGAAAGACGGTTTAAACAGCAATGAACACACCAATGGTTACACCTTTAAAGTTTCGTTATCGACAGAATGCGCATTTGTATCAAGCAGGTGAGCAAACGTAGGCTTTAAACGTTGCAATCTCTTAACATTAAACATAATACTGAAATGGCTTGACTTTTTCAAGCGAAACTTCAACATGTATGCATTTCGTGTAAACAAATATACTTTGATTAATATATATGTAAATTGGGGTTTCTGGACCAAAACGAATATGACCCAAACAACCCCAAAATCCACCCAAAAAATCCACCCTTGAAATAAGCTGGGTTAGAGTTATATTCTGAGATTTTTTAAAAAAGTTGAAATTTACACCTAAATCGCCATTTTATGGTGATTTACTTGATTTATTAAAACTTTTTTAAAATAGGGGTAGTGAAGATTGCAAGTTTAAATTTTTTTATAAGTTATCAAAATTACAAAAATATTATTTTTTTGTAATTTAATTATAAAATATGTTTCCGTAATACAAAACAAATTTGTTGATTTGTTATCAAAATTACACCTAAATCAACGAATAAACACGAATATAATAAAATATGATTTTTTACTAGAAAATCAAATTTCTATATGTTTTAGCCTATTACATTCAACAATATATGGCTTGACTACTTCCCTGTATCTATGTCTTAATCTAACTATATGAGCACCACAACCAACACAAATTTGATATTTTGCACTTGTACCTTTTTCACATTTTAGACACGGTAAAACTTTACTTTGCTTTAATCTGAATTTGTGTAAACTGCAGTAGTTTGAATCTTTTGTTGGTTTATTTTTACAAGGTTCGTGATCTCCAACTTTGAGAAATTGGCAAATGTTTTTAATTTTCTCAGTGTTTTCCATTTTCTTTTTCTTGTTATAATAAATATTTTTTTATTTAAAGAAAAAAAATTAATATGATATATATTACAAAAATGAGTACCGAAGACGTTCACTACATTTTACAATTACACCGGGAAGGAGTAATTAATAATGATCAGCTTAGAAAGGGGCTAGATGCTCTTAAAGAAGTTCCAAAGGAAACTCCAAAAGAGGTTAGTCAATCATTTGAAAATTACCAAAAGAGACGACGTGCTAAAAAACAACGTAAACGAGAAAAGCAGAAATATGATAAATTACAAGAAAATATCATAAATGAACAAAAGCAGAAATATGCTAAATTACAAGAAAATGTTATAAATGAACTAAAACAAGTTTTTAAAGATAGAAAATTAAAACTGGTTGACAAACCAATGTGTGGCTATTTTAAAGCATACGAGATATCTGCCGAGAAATACAAAGACCCTCAAATACTATTGCGTGATAAAAAATCCATTATTACAAAACAAATAAGCAAAGAGCTGACAAAGATGAATGGATTAAAGTTTCAATTAGGTCTTACTGTAAATTTATTCAAAGATGATGGTGATACCAAAAAATATACCACAGCAGTATTACACAGCGAGCAAAATGCAATCTTAAACCCTGAAAAAATAAATGAGTTTTACGATGAATCATCTGCAAATATACAAGAGAGCCTTGAAAGATTTACAAACACAGCATCCGGATTAGAAATTGATCACTGTGTTACGTTTTACTTAAATATTGCAAAGTACGAGCCGTTAAAAGGTTCTTCATATATTCCTTTACCCAAAGCAGTAGCTGATAAAAAAGCAATTATAAATGTGAAAAACAATGATGATAAATGTTTGTTCCATGCAATAAATTCTGCTTTAAATCCAGCTGCAGATCATACAGACAGATTATCAAAGTATCCTAGTATAGAGTTCTTGAAGAAAGATAACATTGACTTTCCCACTCCAATTTCTCAAATAACCAAAGTAGAGAAACAAAACAACCTTGCTATCAACGTTTATGGATATACCATAACAGGAAAAAATAAAAAGGTATCTGTTTTTCCATATAAAATATCAGAACAACCAAAAGATATTGAACGAATTAATTTGATCTTAATATCTGAAGACACTGAAGTTGAATCAGAAAACGAAGACGATCCAAATAATGAAGAAGGAATTATAGATGACAACTATAACCCTGTTGATTATTCCAAAGAACCAAAAACATTAACAACAAAATATCACTATTGCTGGATTAAAAATCTGAATAGACTACTCTGGGATCAAAACAAACACCATGGTCAAACTTACTTCTGCGATCGTTGCCTTCACGGCTATTCTGGACAAGGACTACTTACAAAACACAAAGAAGACTGTGATGGTATTAACAAAAATTCTTGCAGAATAGAAATGCCAAAAGAAGGTAAAAATACTGTAAAATTTAAAAATCATCAAAATCAAATGCCTGTGCCTTATGCAATATATGCTGATTTTGAGAGTATAATCAAACCAGAATCAATTAAATTTGGAAAAAAATCTGAAATCACAAGTGTGCACGAAGCTTGTGGATTTGGATATCAAGTTGTCAGATATGATGGTAAAACAGAGGAACCTGTTATTTACAGAGGTGAAGATACTGTTGAAAAGTTTTTAAATCACTTAGAATGTGAGAAGAGCAACATTAATAAAATATTTGCTCACCCAAAACCCTTAATTATTACACAACAAAATGAGGAAGATTATGAAAAAGCAACACACTGCTGGATATGCGAAAATGAAATAGGTAGGAAATGTGGCAAAAACTGTTAAGTAAGAGATCACTGTCATTTTACAGGTGAATACAGAGGTGCAGCACATAAAATCTGCAACCTAAAACTAAAAATAAAACCAAATAAAACAATCATTCCTGTTGTATTTCACAACCTCAAAGGATATGATAGTCATCTTATAATGCAAAAAATACATAAAATGACAGGTAATATTACATGCATTCCAAACAACGCTGAAAAGTATATTTCATTTAGTGCCGGACAACTTAGATTTTTGGATAGCTTTCAATTGATGGCTTCGTCTTTGGAAAAATTGGTTAAAGCAACAGACAAATCTGATTTCAAAATTACCAAAAATCAGTTTGGAGAACAAACAGATTTACTTTTACGAAAAGGTGTTTATCCATACGAATATATGGACAGTACGGAAAGATTTAAGGAAACGCAATTACCGCCTATAGAAAAGTTTTACAGTAGTCTTTTAGATGAAAGTATAAGTTCCAAAGATTACGAATACGCTCAAAAAATATGGAAAGAGTTTAACTGTAAAACTCTTGGAGACTATCATGATTTATATCTAAAAACTGATGTAACTCTGTTAGCAGATGTGTTTCAAACTTTTAGAAAAACATGTATGAGTGCATACAAACTTGATGCTTTACATTACTATACAGCACCTGGATTATCTTTGGATGCTTTACTTAAACATTCAAAAATAGAATTAGAACTTTTAACAGACATTAACATGCACTTATTTATAGAAAAAGGTATGCGTGGTGGAATTAGTATGGTATCAAAACGATATGCCAAAGCAAACAATTCACATGTAGTTGATTATAACCCTAACGAGGAAAACAACTTCCTAATGTATTTTGATGCAAATAATCTTTATGGATGGGCAATGAGTCAGTTACTTCCATATTCTGGCTTTAAGTCGGTGGAAACAGAAACGTTGCCAGAGCAAAAGAAGGAAAAGGATATTTTCTAGAAGTTGATTTGGAATATCCTAAAGAACTTCATGAAGCTCACAATGACTATCCGCTTGCACCGGAAAGATTAGCAGTGAAAAAAAAATGGTTGTCTGAATACCAAACAGATCTGTTAGAAAATAATAGCATGATAAATACAGAACAACTAGTTCCCAATCTTAGGGACAAGAACAAATATGTGATACATTACAAAAACCTGCAACTGTATTTATCTTTAGGCATGAAACTAAAAAAAGTACACAGAGTATTAGAATTTAATGAAAAACCATGGATGAAATCATACATAAACCTAAACACAGAACTTAGGAAAAAAGCTAAATCACAATTTGAAAAAGATTTTTACAAACTTATGAACAACTCTGTGTTTGGCAAGACAATGGAAAATTTACGCAAGCGGACAGATATAAAACTAGTCAGAACTGACGGCTCTGAAAATGAAAAAATAAGAAAAATAATAGCCAAACCCAACTTTAACAGGCGTATAAAATTTTCAGATGAATTATCAGCAGTACATGTAAACAAAACAAAATTAACATTAAACAAACCAATTTATGTTGGGATGTCAGTATTGGATTTATCAAAGTACCATATGTATGATTGGTATTATAATACTTTGAAAAAAGGGTACAAAAATAACTGTACTTTATTATACACAGATACTGACAGCTTGCTTGTAGACATCAGAACAGATGATGCATACAAAGATATGGTTGAAATGAAAGATGAATATGACTTAAGTGATTATCCGAAATACCATCCAATGCATGATGATACAAACAAAAAAGTATTGGGTAAAATGAAAGACGAATGTGCAGGTGTTGCTATAACTGAGTATGTTGGATTAAGACCTAAACTATATTCTGTTTTGAGAGCGGATGAGCAGATGATTGAAAAAGTAATAAATAAAATGAAAGATGAATGTCCTGGTGTTTCGATAGTTGAGTATATTGAATCAAGACCCGAACTATATTCTATTTTGGGAGTGGATGTGCAGATGATTGAGAAAGTAACAGACAAAATAAAAGATGAATGTGTTCCTATAGTTGAATCCAAACTATGTTCTATTTTGGGAGCGGATGAGCAGACGATTGAGAAAGTAGTAGATACAATAATAAATAAAACAAAAGATGATGGTGATTCTATAGATGAGTATATAGCTAAGAATATTGGAATAAAATCCGAACTATATTCGATGTTGAGAGCGGATGTGCAGATTGTTAAGAAAGCAATGGAAGATGAAAATATTGGATTACGATCCAAACAAGATTCTATTTTGAAAGTGAATGAGCAGATTATTAAGAAAGCAAAGGGTGTAAAAACTTATGTAGTCAAAAAACATATCAACTTTGAAAACTATAAAGATGCATTGTTTAACAAGAAAAAATACACCCATGAAATGAATTTGATGCGATCAATAAAGCATCAAATATATGGCATAACAGTAAACAAAGTTACACTATCACCATTCTACTCAAAAAGATATATCCGAGAAGATGGAATTACAACTGATGCACATGGTTTCTTTAAAAACTTATGAATTTGAGTATCAGCAGGAACAATAAGTAGTTCTTCTTTGACAAATCCTCTCTGTGGCGCTGGTGCTTTCAAATAATAAACTCTTATACCTTGCGTCACCATATAACTTTTAATCTTGTGAATATCTACACTCCACATTGGATCAGTTGCTCTGCGTCTTCCACCTTCTTGTTCCCCGGGTTGATATAAATATCTTACGCTTGCATTCATACAGATAGGATCATCTTTTAATATTTTTGTTTCAACAGGAGGAGGTTTTTTTGTCTCCGCATTTATGGCTTTAACAACTTCTGGTAATCTATTTACCCATTCTCTATTACGTTTTTGGGAATCAATTTCCTTAGCATACTGATAACCAAACAATCTTTCAGCTAATGTTCTGTTAAATCTTTCCACTAAAGCTTGGTCTCTGTGTATTTCTGTTCTGCCCCGTCTGATATTTACTTTGTGTTTTGCCATCAACTGTGATACTGCACCCATAAATTCTCTGCCTGGATCCACTTGTAATAATTTTGGATATTTTAGATGACGACTATATATATATTCAAATGCTTTGGCAACTTCTTTACTATCCTTGGAAGTCAGTGGCTCCGCTTCTTTATATCTACTTGCAATATCAACAACAGTCAACGCATATTTATATGTCTTGCGTCCACGACCAATCCCAAAAGTATCATGCGGCAGAAATAACAAATCAGCTTGATGCACTCCATTTTTAGCAGAAACATCAAACCTGGGTCTAATTATTTTCTTCGGCGCAGGTAAATAAATTTGCCACACAGCTTGTTTTTTTAAAAATTCTAATGCCTTTTTTTCACTAACACCAGCCTCTTTTGCTAATTTTTTAACTGCTGTGTAACCTCTCCAAAATCCTTTCGGGCTGTAATAAATCTTTTCCATTTTTTTCTACTAAAGATTAAACTTTATATAACTATAAAGAAAAAATGGAAATCACAACTGCACAATTTGATGAACTGCTCGAAGAGCAATATCAAAATAGCACAAAGAAATGGACAGACTTGGAAATAGATAAAATATACAAAATTACAGATACGAAAATAGTAGAAACTGAATATGGTCCATCCATGGTATTGACATTATTAGACAACGGTGAAGTATGGGCCCCTGATCATCTCAAAAATAAATAAGAGAAGAGTGCTAAACCACCATATTATATTCGACCACTTGGATTGAAACCATGTAAAAACAACAAAAAAAATAGATATCACGCATATGACTTAGTTTTTTCAAAGTAAACTTAGTCATTTCAAATCCAAAAAAGTCTAAAGTAATTATAGTTTTAAACTATTTTTTTTATGAAATCAATTTGTACGCCACAAATCCAGTTGCAGCCATGCCCACCACAATAAACGTAATTTCTCTTTTCTGTTGATCCGGAGATGGTGTATAAAAATCACTCAACTTGGGCTCCGGTTCCAAAAGTAAATGTTTGCCAGTTATGTAATAATACTGTTTCATAGCTTGGTCTACATCATCAAAAGTCTGCTTTGCATGATGTTCTTTTTGTAGTTGTTTATTAATAAAATCTAATCTCTCTGTTCTTTTTTTATTCCACTCCACTTGTGCTGCGTTTAATTGTTCTACGGCTTTGTCATGCCTTTGTCTTTCCTCATCTGAATGACTTCCCATTTTTGAAAAGAAATAATTTGAACCGCTAAACGCCAATGCATTTGTTAATGCGCCACCTATCATCATTGCTACTGCACTTGCCATTTTTTATATATATTTTTTTTAAATTATTTTATAATATCCGCAGGAATAATACCTTGCTTAATCAGCATATCTTTTGTAGCCATTGCTAACATTATATCCACAGACAGCATCCCAACATCTACCATATTAAAATCCACTTTAGGGGCTGGTCTTTTTAGTAGTTTTCTGCCAATCTCAGAATATCCGACAGTTAGAAGTGTTTCCACTCCAGCATGATACATCATATTTACAATTTGTTTTCCGTCAATACTTGCTGCCATTTTTTTTATATGATTGTTTTTTTAAAATAAATTATTAAAAATCAAACGGGTCTTTTGGTGCAACATGAACAGGTTGCACAGCTACAGGTTGCGTAGCAGATTTTTTGTTATAAATATACAAACCCAACCCAGCAATGACTAATAAAACCAGACAAGGTGGAATATAATTTTTGTATACGTTTATTTTGATTTCTGGTTCCTCTTCATCTATTGTTATTTTTGTTATTTGCTTTGCAGCATCTTGATTTGCATCCTGAAGCAAACGCTTTGCCTTTTTTGCCGCTGCTCCTTTTTTTCCAGCTTCTATTCTTTTTGGATTTTTTACTTTTTGTTGTTCAACAGGTTGTGTAACAACAGGTATAACTTCACTCTGTTGGTTCTCCATTTATATTATCTATATTTTTATTTTTATTAAAATCGATATGTCTAACAGTTGTCAGTATTGCTGTAAATGGTGCTAAGCACATCCCATACCTATAATACAACTCACAACAAGCACTTGTCAAAGCATGATTAATAAATGGGTCTTCCTCCAAATCTTCTATCAGCTTTGGTGGACTGGTTACATTAAAATATTTTGATACTCCCATCACATACAAGTTAATAAAAGAATTGCCTAAAGTTTTAGTCATGCTTGCCCCAAGCCTTGCTTCATATCTGCAGTAAAGTTTGTTAATTTCATCTGGGGGCATGCCATCTATAGTTGTGAGTTTTATGTCTTTACCCAAATATTGACGACTACCACCGCCAGCCACTATGGCTGATAATCTTTCTTTTTTTGTTTCTTGTTGCTTTGATTCATCTGGTTCCGTCTGTTCCGATATATTTTGTAATAGTTCTTCCGCATTCATTTTTATATTATTAATCTTATTTTTTATCTTGAAATAAATATAAAATACAAAACAACTAGCTGCGATATTCATGCAACTAGTAATTGTTAGTATTGTTAATAGCATTGTTATTAACATTGCTATTTTTTCTATTAACATTATTAATTTGCTGCAAGCATTGCTATTAACATTGCTACTTTGCTATGAGCAATGCTATTAGCAATACTATATTTTCTGATATTTTCATTATATTTTCATGTCAGTATTGTTATTAACATTGCTACTTTGCTGTTAGTATTACTATTAGCAACAAAGCAAGTCTGTTAGAAAAAAAGAATTGCTGGTAGAAATTATTCAACCCAATAACCAGTTGGTTGGTCAGTCCTCAATATCAACTTGGAATATTTAGTCTTAGCTAAAGCTTTTCTTATTCTGGTTCTCTCTTCCAGTGTAGGAATAACATCATTTTCTCTCAAACAATTTTCAAAACTATCTCTGTCTTTGGTGTAAAACATACACAACCATTTTGCTTGCTCTCTCAAATCTTTCAATACAGAATTATATCTCTGTGATATAACCCACACTGATTGTTTAGCGTGACGACCAGAGAATGCCAACTCTGACAACATATCTTTTTTCTATGTTAATTCTTTTGTGGCTGAGCAATCGTCAATAATGTATAATGTGGGCTGGCCAGCATATTGTTTGAAAAAGAAACGCAACAGTTCTTGTAACATTTCTTTACCGTTGCTCACGGGATTGACAATTATTATTTTTTTATCTTTAGGGTTTTTCACATCTCCTATCCAGGATCTATTTTTATAAGCCTCGTTCCACTCTATGGTTGGACACAATATAATTATATGTTTAAAAACTCCAACATACTCCTGTTCAAGTATGTCAAGAACAAACTCTGTTTTACCACAGCCTGTCTGACCACAAATAATGGCACTGTGTGAATATTTAGGATGTGTTTGTTGTAAACTAGTATCGTACTTCTTTGAATCTTCCATCTTCGAAATTGATTTGCGCATCTTGTATTATATATATATAAATATTTAAAGTTTGATCTGCATCTGCTTTTTTATTTATTAGTATCGTTATACCTTCACTGCCGTTTTCTATTCTTCTTCCACTGCCGTGTAATAAATTGTCCTCACATGTTCTAAGGTCAAGCCACAAAGCATATGATTTTGTCAAATAAGTCTCAAGAGAAACACTGGTAAAGTTTAAGTCCCTTGCTGCTATTTCTGTCTCTTTGTTTCTTTTTGATGTCAAGGCAAAATATTTGTTGATTTCATCCCAATGTTGATATGCCTTCATACCCTGACTATACCCCTGATTTGGTAATCCCTCTATTGTCATTTCAACCTTTTCAATCTTTGGGTCGTAAAAGGATTCTGTGTTTGTTCTTTCTGGGTCTTCAAACAGCATTAAAATACCTTTCATGCTCCGTGCTGGTGTATTAATGTTGATGTTCCAAAGAGTATCAGATTTGTTTGTTATTATTTTTCTATGTCGCAAGATACGATCATACATAAATGACATCTTACCATTGATTTGCTGTCTTATTTGTCTGGCTAATTCAACATCAGTAACCATATCAAATTCCAAGCAGATATTTTGTATTACATAATATGCATCAGCATCACTGCTTTTGATAACTTTGTTATAATCGTTAAACGTTAATTCATATTCTAACCTATCACCAAGCCCCGCTTGATAAAATGGCATATGACTTTCTAACATTTCAAAGTCCAGTGGAATACAAAATCTATTTCCAAAAGCTGCTGCTATAGCTTCATCTCCGGTGTCTGAGGAAGCATCTCCCGCGCTAACTCTATGTTTTAGCATGTTTGGTTTACCAATACCTTGGTAAGCTATGTTTTGTCGTTCAGTAGGGCTTTTCCATAAATCTACATAACAATGATATATATCACTGTCATCTATTGACATGACTTCATTGCCACTTATTCTTATTGTCATTTTTTTCACAATTGTTCTACCCAGATTTTGAAATAGAGTAGCGTTGGCGTCTGTTCTGCTTTTAAGTTCTATTTCAAAGGCAAGACGAGCAGTACTTGGAACTATCACATCAATAGTACTTAGATTTGGAAATCTCACAAGCAGTTGCTGGTTTTGGTCTATTGTTGATGGATTATTAGTTATTACTACACTTGTGCGGATGCCTTTGGCACCATGAGGTTCTCTTAGTTTTCTATGAGGGCTGAGTTTGTTTCCGTAAGCCGACATTGTTTTTATTTTTTAAATATATTTTTTAAAATTAAATAAAATAAACAATGGCTGAAGGAGGATTTAAAAATCCTGCGTTTGATATGACTGAAGAAGACTTGGATAAAGCACTTGAAGACGAAATTATACAACCTGACCCAGAATTCCAGAGACAAATTGTAAATGAAAATAACTATATTGATCAGCTTCAAGGGGAAGATAAAACAGAAGAACAGCTTAAACATAAACGGTGGTTAGTAGATGAATTTTATAAAGAATTTGAAGAGGATACCAGCGAAATTGATTATAAAAATTTCAGAATGGATAAGGACAAAAACGGTAGAATAATGTTATATGCAGTTCAGTTGGGAACAGATGATGTTCCACTTACTTATCATAGGGGAAATAGTGCAGTCAAATTTTATGCGCTGGACACTTTAGTTAAAAAACATGGTATTGACTTTGTGAAAAACACTTTAAAAATGTATGATTATTTAGTTCCACGTGAAAGAGTTGCTCGGGGTAGGGCAGACTTTGCAACCTTATTAGAATCAAGAAATACCCTCACAAAAGGAGGAGAAAATATACCAATGCAAACTTTTTCAACAACTGAAGATGTACAAAATACAGTAGATGCTGTAAATACAATTGAGAGTAATTTGAGTAATATAATAGATGAAACTCATCCTAAAACTGCTGTTCAACCAGAAAGTCTAACACTGCGAGAGATACGAGGTTTAGATAAGAGATTGCAAAGCTTTCGTGGAGAACGTACTAATAATCTCTCAAAGCTCACTGAGCTTGATAAAGATATAGCAAAAGAAAAACAAAAATTAGAACAGGTTAGCACCCCCGGGCAGGAGGATGAGTTTCAACAAGAGCGCATACGTGACAGAATAAAAAACTTAGAAGATGAAAGAAGTTCACGACTTGAAGCGGCGAGTGAAAACAAAGAAGCATTACGCAGTCAAATAAACAGGATAAAAGAAACTATAAATAAGGTGTTAAAAAAAGACACAACATTGGGTGAGAGAATAAAAACATTATTCAGAGAGCAAGGTATTACTATTGTTAGTATTTTGACTGCCTTTGGTATGATTATTGGGGTATTAGTTGATACCATTATTCCTACAACAGGAGGAGGGACTGCACCTGTTCCAACTCCAATGCCTGATCCATCAAGTGTAAAAGATTGGATAAAAAAACAACTATTTAATCTTGGTAAACTTCTTGCCAACCTAGCTGGTAAAGCTGCTGCAGCACTTCCAGGAGTTATTGGTGCAATAGTATCATGGCTTTTATCTGCAACAGGTAATGTTATTAATTGGCTTGGTAACAATCTATGGGCTTTGCTTGTGTTTGTTTCCGGGTTGTTATATGTGGCAGCCAAAGAGTGGTTTAGTAAATCTCATAAATAAGTAATGCAGCAAGACCTATTACTATAGTACCAACAATTATAGTTGTTTTGTTATCTTCGTGTTCAATCGCTATTTTTTGTATTTCTGGTGAGTTATGCTCCACAGTTTTATGTATTGATGATTTATCAAAGTCAGAATGTTCCGGTAAAAATTTCTTTGTCGTGGTGCCTTGAAAAGGTTGAATATTTTTTGGTGGCACTGGTTTTACATTTACATCATTATTCAATCCTAATGCTTGTGCATCGGTTGCTATTACAATTTCATTATTGTAGTCTTGTATTGTTCCAATTCTTAATTCCATGTCACTTGGAGACATGTACAATCCACTTCCATAGACAAAATTTACTTTACTTCTTGCATATTTTAGCGTGTTTTCATATCTTGAAATTTGACTGGGCAAGTCGATGGGGCTATTTATTGCATCCTCTACATTTGCTAAAAATTGTTTTTGTGCATCAAATGCTGTTCCAGTTCCAAGTATATCTGTTCTGGTTTGTGATTGTGAGCCAAGGATTGCCCAGCAGTATGTTCTTATGCTGTAATTGATTCTTTCTACTCCGGCTCTTGTAAATCCAGATGAATCATCTAGTATAAAAGTAGACCAACTATTGTCAGCCTCAGATCCTTGTGCAATGTAATCAATGTGATATGTTTTATCACTCTCATAGACTGTGAAACTCATCGTTTTGTTGTCGTATACAGTATTTACCAAAGGATGATAACCAATATGTGTCCAGTAATTGTAAATTGTTCCTAGACCATTATTATAGCTTTGTTTTTGTCTCCAGTCTGAATTTAAGTCAACGTTAAACTCCTTGCATATTCTCTCGTATGCGTTTCGGTTATATGTGTTATTAAATGCATTCCAATTTGAGTCTTGCGGCATTGCTACACTCATCTAAAATAATATTCTTCTGACTTGGTAATAGACATGAAATCGAAATAACGATCCAACCAAGGTATCAGCTTTTAGATGATTGTTAAAATCAATGCCACATCCAGTTGTCGCACACCAAATAGCAAAGTTTAACTGATTCTGCCAAAATAACATCCAATCTGTTCCCCAGCGTTGGACTATAGCATCTGATTTGACATATGAAAGTTTGTATTTTTCAAAGACATTTGGAAATGATGCTTTAAAGTCTTTACCGTCTGATGTAATAACTATGTTTTGATTTATTATATCTATCACTTTCTTGCTAAAAGTATTTGAATAGTGAGCATCCGGGTTATATTTGAATTCTTTAGAAATCATTTTTATTTGTGTTTTTATATACATATATTAAAAAAAATGTTTCATACAATTTCAAACATAGACAACTCTATTAATTTACAACAGTATATCGATAATAGAGCTGGAACTAAGCGCGTTGGATTACAAAGTTTTACATACACTATCGGTTGGTATAATATTATTCATGAAACCGCAAAGACAAGAAACCAAGACAAAATAGAAAATTTTCCAGGTGGACTCTATAACATTCAATACTTGGCAAAAAAGTTTAAAAAGCTAAATGAAAATATTATCCTGGACAGTATTGAGCAAATTGGTACAGCCATTATAGATACGTCAATAGAGACACGAATGTCAAGCGGTCTTTCAAAAATGCTGGGATTCAAGGACAGAAAATGGTTGACAGGTACTACTTTAGGAGATTACCCAATTGATTTAGCTCCTTATAAACAGCTATAAGTTCATCTGAAACAAGTTAACACGAGTAGTTATTATTTCAATGGTGCACCAAGCACTATTATAGGTGTTGTACCTGTAGTAAATAAGCAGTTTGGAGATATAGTATATACAAGTTTTTATCCTGAATATCACTGTCTTATGAATGGTGCAATTACTGAATTGAAAATAGAAGTTAGAGATGAGTATGGCAACAAGATATTTAATCACGGTTTGCCTATGAGTTGTGTTTTAGAAATTATTTAAAAAATATATTTTTATAAAAAAAAAACAATGAGTATATTTGGACCACCAAGCCCTAAAAAAACAGAAGACTTAGAGGCTTTGATAAATGATGTTCAAGATTTATATAGGCGAATTGTGCCTTTTGTTAACCAGTTTAATCATTTGAAAGATAGAGTTGATAATCTTAAATATAAAATTATAACAATATTTGCAGAGGCTAAGGGCCCACTTGTGTTAAATAGAATACTCTCATTTGGTAACGGCGGGGCAGAAAAAAATGTGGGGCATGTTATGACATGCCGTAGACGGATTATGGGAATAGGTTTAGCAAGTGACCGATTAGTTGGTGACGTAACTGTAATAGTTTCTGTCAATGGTGTTGAACAACCAAATTATGGTATAACGCTTCACATCATCCCACGCAATCATGATAACTTTGATAAACCTTTAGATATTGGTGCTGGTTCTGTTGTTAACTTTGTATGCAAGGTTGCCAATGCTACCGCTGTCAATACAGTGGCATCATTATTAATTGAATTAATTTATTTTTTTATTTATTAATAAAAAAAATGCCGAAGCAACCAACAGCACCAAGTTTATATCCTCCGTTGCCAGACGGACCGGTGCCAGTGGAAGACGGACAAAATTATAGATTACAAAAGATTTCAGAAATTGAAAAAAAGTTAATAACAGAACGAGATATACGTCAGTCACTTTATAAAAAATATAAACGTGGTATTAATATTACAGATGGAATTGACACTACCTTGATATCAGCAGGTGTTATTATGGCTTGGATTGGATTTGTTATTCCAGTTTTGTTACCTTTTGAAATAGCAGCAATAATATGTGGAGCTACAGGTGTTTGTGCTAATTTTATCAGACGCAAGCTTAATGTAAAAGCTCAAAAACATCATGAAATAAAGACTTTGGCAGAGGCTAAGTTAAATAGTATAAAGCAGTTAATATCAAAAGCGTTGAGTGATGCACAAATATCTGATCAAGAGTTTAAGATGATTTTAGATGAGTTAGATAAATATTATAGTTTAAAATAAGACACCAAACAAAAAAAGGCTAAAATAAGTGAAGCTCAAAAAAAAGAACTAGTAGAACAGGGAAGAAAGGAAGCAATGGCAACATTACAATAAAGTCTAAAAAGTGTGTAATAAATTGTTTTAGTAATGTGTATGAGTACGATCCACCACCTTTGTATTCAAGGTCAGAAAATTGTTAATTGAATGTAATTTTAATAACAAATCGACAAATTTGTTTTGTATTAAAGAAACATTTTATAATTTTGATAACTTATAAAAAAAATTTAAACTTGCAATCTTCACTACCCCCATTTTAAAAAAGTTTTAATAAATCAAGTAAATCACCATAAAAATGGTGATTTAGGTGTAAATTTCAACTTTTATTAAAAAATCTCAGAATATAACTCTAACCCAGCTTATTTCAAGGGTGGATTTTTTGGGTGGATTTTGGGGTTGTTTGGGTCATATTCGTTTTGGTCCAGAAACCCCAATTTACATATATATGATTAAAATGTCTACTACATGGCAGAGTTGTTCTTTCTGTAATTAGTTGTAACCCCTTTTTGTACAAAATACGTTGAGATATATCTAGAATAATTACGTGAAATTAGGTGTATATAATAGCGTAGTATAGGCAATCTTGTGAGTATGCGTTTCTTTTTCCTTTCAGTATGGGTATGTTGGTATTAATCAATCTTTGTGTTGTGTATTGTTCTGTTTATTGACTTTTTACCTTGCTCATTTATTTGGTAGCTGGTACATTTCGGACCTACGGTGCCTTTGCGTTTGTGTACTGGGATTTCTATAGGACCATTCTAATTTCTTCCTATTTCTTGCAAAGAGATAATATGAATATTGCTACTGCCTATGAACATGATGAAACGGGAAAACACTATAATCGTCTTGTTGGTTAGAGATTAGATCATGGCGGGGATTTCTTTATTTACACTGTCCTGTTTTAATGGGATGACAGTAGGGTAAGTGTGAGGTTTGGTGCACCATAGAACCGGTTTAAACCCCCAGTGGCCTACTTTGCCACTGACCGTTCCAAGGCGGTAGCCCTATTGTCAACCCTTTTGTGTTTGTGATGTCGTTTGCTTTTATTATTACGTTTGCCTTATTGTTTGTCTGTTTGCGTGTTTGTTTCTGTGTTTTGTGGTTGACTGTCCTCCTTGAATGCTACTTTCCCTGTCCGATCTTTTTATATTTCTTTGTAGAACTGTATACATAATCATAGGTTGTTAACTATCATCAGTAGAAACGCCACGGACCTATAACATATCAGTTCTGTTCGCATTTTAACTCCGCGAACATGGACTATTTCTTTGTATTTTACGGACTATTTTACGAATTTTCAATTAAAACAGACGCCATTTTTTTACACCCGAAATTGGGCGCGCTACCTCGGCGAGCACTACGGGTACCTATGGAGTCTAACAACACGCGTACAGTGTTTCATACCGTAGATTATGTAAAAACTAATACCTTACCGGACGAAATAACGTCCCATTATGTGTCAACACGATGCAGTGTTGGTGACTGACAGGTCACCGTGACATAACTTGACACGTGAAATTGACATGTTGGTCAAATTGGATTTGGGATTACTGTCTGCTGCTAGAGGTCAATGATCAAGGTATTTGTTTTATCATTAAAATGTGTTTGTTAATAAACAGTACACACCACTTTTAGATCTTACATATTTAGACATAAGCCAAATATAGTGCCTAAAAAAGTGGCGTATACTGTATAATAGAAAGTTTATATTTTTCGTGTACTCCGATCTTTCCAGTAACTGGATGTACTGTAAACTGTAGAACGTTTCGTGGAATAAAACAATTACTAGTAGAAATGCTATCAATGTCCCCCGCACCCCCGCCCACCAAAGTACGGTTGATGTGGGGAGGATGGGGTGGGTAGATGGAGCTTGAATACAGAAAACAAGGAGGGGGTAAGGAAACTAGAAACCCCCTCCACCCCCACCCCTCAGATTCATGAATGTAAATTGTTAGCGTAGTCTCTTTATCGTTATGTTATCCCCATTTTCTCGCACATTCGTGAATACATACTCGATACAACTACCATCGAAATAATGTAAACAGCCATTGACATGTCAGGTTAATATTTATGTACAGTAACATAGATCTACATACACATATGTGTACATATATATCCATGACAGTAAGTAGAGTTTTGAGTTTTCCTTTATAAATATGTTACATTATGTATAACAAAGGATAAACTCTGTCTGTCTGATCATTGACATTGGATTGATGTTGTTTTTCAGAGAGGCCTCAACTGTGAATCGTGCCCTTGAGCAATTCTAAGTGAATTGATACTGACGACTTCAGAATGTCAAGCCGAGTTAAATGCCATTGGATCATTTTGAGGTGGGAGCCCTTTTAAAAAATGTTTACACTTGTGTAGTTCTTTAAATGGAGTTTGTGTTATGCTTGCACGGTGCTGTTCAAAGTTACAGTAAAAAATGTTTTCGGTGATAATGCAGCGTGATTGTCATATGAGCTCATTAAACTACATGTACTGGATACATGCGAAAACAAGTTGTGTTAAAGGGACACTAGGCAATCTTTTTTTTTTTAAAACTTCTGGAGTTTCGGTCAATTTTTCTGCATAATTTGTATTAGGGATCATTAATAGTATTTATTAGAATAGTTCAGAACTGTTGATAACAGTGCACCTATAATATAGTTAAGTATTTGATAGAATAACGAAGACAAAATGAAACACTTTTATTTAATTTTTAATGCAAGCAGGTTTAAATTTAAAATGTTACCAGGTTAACAAATGGAGATGCTAATGTTAATGCTTGATAAATACTTCAAGAGTGCCGTGTGTCCCTTTAACATGAACTAATTACAATATTATTATGGTCTATGTGATGGGTCCCTAATTTATTAAAGGGACACAGAGCAAATTTTTCAATCTTGTGTCTGTTTTACACATTTTCACATCAGAACAGACCACACATCTACAAAAGTGTCTTCTCAACTGCCCTATTAAATCGTGTTTTATTACTAAAACTAGCGGCATCACCAGGTTTTGAGATAGAAAATAAATAGTTGTATATTAATGTTTTCTCCCCATGTAAAATGACCTTACTAAGTCATTAAAGTTAAATATTCTATCAACAAAACGTGTAAAATTTAACAATTTTAGATTTTTGGCAAGAGTTGTATTTTATTCCCCTTCTAGTAAAAATGGCTTATAGAGCATTGCACCATCTGTCAGATTTAACATTCCTTATAATAGATTCTTGCTGTAGTACTGTTGGGTGAAAAATACATTAAAATTGTTCTGTAATCATGTCAGGTCAATCATATACTCGTATGATACACAATATAATATGTATTGACCCTTTATTTGATGTGCCATTTACTCAGTTTTGGTCAAGGGACATTTATAGCATATCGGCTTTGAATCCAGTGAACACGGATTCAAGTCTTACTGGCGCTACTGGTTTACTTCGATGTATCCTGCTAGCCCATTGTGTCAAACTGTCCCATTCCCCTTAACATGCCCTAGCTCCCCCTAGCAACACCTGATTCAAATTGAATACTGTACGCGACTTATTTTTACTTTTTATTTTCTTTCAGGCTGCACGTCATGTGGAAGAAGACTACATGTACACCACTGGCCAGAGTCAATGCTGAAGTTTATGTTCGCTTAATTATTTGCTTAATAAAGTATACATATGAACTAAAAAATTGTCTTTATAAATATGTTTTCCACCACAAGGTGGTAGGTGAGACAGATTATATTTGGCTTTTCCGTTCGTCCGTCACAAATCTTGTCTGCGCTATTTGTTGGATTTTTACGACACTTTGTAAGAAGCATCAGTATGTGCATATCAAATATTGAAGGTCAAGTGCGCCGTGACCCAATAATGATCATGAAAACCCTTGTCTGCACTGTGCACTTCCCCAGAAGCAAATCTCATCAAAATTCATGGTTTGAGTGCATTTGGTGAGAGAATGATGCCTTTTGATTTTGATGTCATTAGGTTAAAGATCTTTGTCACCGTAACATGATAATGTAAAATGTTGTAAACTGTAAGTCAAATATCATGAACTTAATGGATGGATTGCTTCTGGCGAGAGGGTGATCCTTTTGATTGTGAGTGGGTCAACGGTCAAGGTCACAGACCGGATAATGTCCGTAATGAAACTCTTTTTTACTTTCTCTAAAGCTAATTTCATAAAACGTCATACTTTGACTGCCTTTGGTGAATAATCCCTGTTTATTTTGAAGTCAGTAGTTGAAAGGTCCGTTACCATGACCGGAAAATGAAAAGTCTTGTCCACACAGTTTTTCCTTTTACCTAAAGCAAATTTCATAAAACTTCATTGGTGGACAGTGGAAAGAGGATGATCCGTTTGATATTTAGGTCAAAAGTCAAGTTCCTGCTGACATCCATTATCAAACATTTATAAACAAGGATAAGCATATGGTACAACACACATGTTATAATATAACTATATATGCCCTATAAAGATAACAGACCCGCACTTTTCGGATTCACGTGTACAGTGTTTCACAACACCACAAACCATTGACACAATTTCATGTCCACATATTTATGTTATGCAATCTTCGAGTTTACACAAAATCATGTTTGTTACTGACAGTAGCATGTCTGTTACTCGTCAGTCATTTACAGAAATAAATCGAATTTGATTAAAACTGCGCATTCGCAGCTATATACAACTTAATCAATACGGTATAGAGGGTGGTGGGGGTGGCATGAAGGGCGGGGTTGCAGGGATACTACCGTAATGGTGTCCTTGAAAAATACTGCGAACATTCTACTCTAATAATTCATTAAATACAGAACAATGTTGAAATCAATATATCTCTTAAAAAGGATTTCACAATTTCATGGTTTTATATCCCGCGTGTACATTAACTTCGAAAGGCGATTGTTCATATTTTAGCGAACACGGTGTACTTTGTTAATTTTGGGGGGAAAAAAGTACTTTTTTCTGATTGACTTTAAATTTTGGTTTTTAATAGTAGACATGTCAATGAACACTTTCAAGAAAAAAAATTCATTCTCGTTGTTAAAACTTCATTTTTTTGCAATTGTTTCGGATTCAGAAAATTAGCACTGCAATATATATTTTCACCATCCTCATTTCCTTTCCCGACGTACCGTTGCAATTTGGTTTGTTAAAACCTATTCCGAGCACTCCGGCATAAACCAAAAGCATGTATAGATCAGAAATTTAATCTGAAATGCATGGATACATACATTTGAAATATATGTATTGAAATAATGGAATTATTTCATTTTTTGTGTACCCAGTCGCGTCTGTAAATGTATATGCGTTATGCCGTCTTTGAGTCCGTGGGTCATGTTAGTTAATTTTGGGGGAAAAAAAGGACTTGTCTCCGATTTTATTAAAATTTTGCATATGGACAGAGGAAAGATTTATCTATGCGTACATGCATTTGTTTTTATTCTCGCTTCTAAAATGACGAAATAAATCGATTTTGATTTAAAAGCGCATTGTTGGCAATTTAAACCTTAAAACAACCTAAATTCATCCCTTGGAAAAATACCTTTCACTATTAATGGGAATTCCACGAAGTGTACACCAATTATGTTCTAACAATGTAGTTTGTGAATATTATTACTTTAACAACGATCTGTGATTGTGTTTTGTCATAATCATAGTTTATAGATAAGAGGTGTATAAATCTGACCAGTGAAAATTTTCCCAATAATGTCATTTCGTTATCGATTTTATCACGTGACCTTGTTTGATAAATATTCCTACGCCATAGGGCTGGCGTTCCTACTGCATATAATAATAATAATATAATAATAACATTTATTTTGGGTAAAGATCACAGACATAGCACATACATTACATATACAGTTTCAAAAGCAGTTTATACAAGTAGAGTCAAAAATTGAATTAATGTTAATTTATATTTTAAGATAGTGTATTTTACAGTATTAACATTTTAATTTATTTAAGAGCAATTTTATACTTAAAAGAAAGGAACAATTTGGGTTTTTTGAAATACATAAATACTCAATGACTTGGCAGAAGTAGGGCAACAAGATACATGATTTAAGACAAACATCAAACGCTATCGTCCTTTGAGGATTTAGGTAGACGTCATAGGGTCCACAATCTGTCCGGCAATGTGACAAACTGTAAATGGGTCAACCACTAGACATGCATTGCGTTGCAAAATAATAGGGTCATAATCTCTTTTGATAAATTGTTAAACAATTGTAACAAAGAGTGTATGCAAGTGATTATGACCAAGAATCTGACGAAGTTAAATCACATCACCATAGAAGTGAAATTGCGGTAGTCCGTGTCGCAGAGGAGTTCTAAAACTACTTTTATATTTTAAAAGTAGTTCAGGGTTACGATAATAAAAGTTTCCAAAGGTGTTTTGAAGTTTGTAGTAACGGTAGTACTGCTGGAGTAGTTTCTTAGTTATACAAATCTTACGAATATTACGAAAAATATCCGACCCATTGATTAGTAATCCGCTGAAAGGAGGGAAATGGAGCAGTGTTTGCGATGAATAGATCGCGTGATGGAGGAAATGTTTGTAAATGAGTGTAAATAAACAAACATGGGAATTGTAAAAGGGTTGACAATAGGGCCACCGCATTGTAAAGATCAGTGGCATAAATAGGCCGCTGGAGTTTAAACCAGGTTCTAGGGTGAACCAAAACTCACCCTTACCTTATTGTCATCCCAGTAAATAGGACAGTGTAAATAAAGATATCCCTGTCAGGTTATAATCTCTAATAAACAAGGCAGCATTAATAGGCAAAATAAGTAATACACATAAACGATTATGTATATATATAAAAACAAAAGCCCAGAAAGCCACACAGTACGTACTCATAGACATGGCAGAAGCCAGAGCAACAAGAGAATAAAACGTTAAGGGTACGACAATACAAGATTAAAGACAAACATCAAACGCTACCTTCCTATAAGGATTTAGGTAGATGTCATCACATGGTCCACAACGTGTCAATAAATCTAATTGACTGAAGCATTATAGATATATTAAATTCATTAAATCAGCATTGATCTGTCGTCTTGCTATGGTATGTGCTTGTATATAGGTGGAATAGGTGGAAACCAATCCTTTTAGGTTGGCTAGATGGCCGTTTGGTTTTCTTTAGTGTAGTGGAGTTGTCGATGTTGGTATCCCAGGGCCGTTCGTTCGAATCCGCCGCTTGTAAGTGGAAGTTCAATATTCTATCCGTATCTATATATATATTACATGTTTTTACATATATCCTATAGACACCGCGATCCAGCTTAAATAAGCTGACAAAACATATAATTATAGAATAACTATATTTTAAATTCATTGAATCACTATTGTTCTGTCTTCGGTCTATGTTATTTGCTTGTAAAGGTGCCAGTGGTTAGAGTGTAAATCCTCTATTGTAACTGTACGCTATAATAGCAGTTATTTGACTGAAATACCCGGAAGATATCCGACGCGTTGATTAGTATGAGCCTTAGTATTACAGTTCTACCAAATCAGATTAATTCTTTAGGTTTGCTAGGTGGCCGTGTGGTCTTAGGTATCCTAGGTATCAAAGGGCTTTTGGTTTGAATCCGTTAAAAAGTGGTCAGTTCAAAATTACATCCATGTGTATACCTTTGCCTCGAAAGTCTTGGCTTTGTGTCATCTGGTGTGGTTACTCAGGGATTCCTGAGGTTGCCGGTCGGTTGAATGGCAAATGAGGTTTTCGGTCGGTTAAGTTCATGGGTGAGTGGGGGTGGGGGCGGCGCGGTCTTACACAATATTCAGTCTGGCGAAATGTCGGTGTCTCGTTAGCGTTTCAACAGTGGGATTCAACATGCATATAATATGATGAGAACCGAGTTAAGGCCGATACTGATCGGATGAATACTGCCTTTATGTTTCTTTCAACATAACAAATTGGTTTGATAAAATGGATACGTCTGCATAATCAGCATCTTCGAATCTGCGTATGACAAATGACAGGTGGTTTTATCAATTTAAAGCGAATGGAAATGTAACAAAACATAAATGGAACTATCCAATCTCTCCATGCAATACCTACCTTCAGTGTTTCCAAAATGCCACTATACGTATAAATATCAAGATAGCATTTATTTTAATTCCATGTATTGAGGCAATTGATTTGCATTCAACACATAGCTATGCAAATACGCATTTAATAAATAGTTGGCTTTGAGAAACACCTACAAATTGCCATCTATAACGATATATGATTTTTTAAAATAATACTCGATAATACCTGCTGGTATCAGTTTGAGTGCTACGACGTGTCCGGAAGCTTCGTCCGTCATAGTCTGATTGTTTGAATTGCTCAGACTACATTCTCCGGATTGTTTGTTGTAATTTGCCCCCGAACATGCGTGAGATTCAATACGCGACTGACACGTTCGAGCACATTTGATCTTCGACAATCCTTGGTATGTTTCAAAGACCGAATGTAGTTTTTTCCCATGGTATTGCTTGAATAATTCCTTGCTCAAACTACCTTCAACATAGAGTAAACATGGACTACCGAAGAAGATAACACTCGTCAACAGTTGCACGACACACCGCATGGCTGATATTTATGTTCCTATTTAAAGTTTGAATTGATAATCATCAACCTGTTCAATGTTATTGGGTTTTCTTTCGAAATAATAAATTTAAATAAAACATTCCATAATTATATATACATCATTTTATCTATGAACGAATGCATAATTGTGTCTGATCCTGACGACTAACACCAATGGTTGAAAACACTTTTTTATTTTACAAGTTCAGTTATAATTTTGGAGCCAATCAAAACGATTTGATGTCGGTAATTGTCATTTTATAACATAATGAGTGCTCTTAAGTGTTAAATATGAATTTCTGTTCATTGTGCCCATGTCAGAATGAGGTGGTATTTACTCAAAACACCTTCCTTTCTATGTAGTTAAATGTGTACTTAATACAATACAGTAACAAAGCAATGGTCCTATGCATTGACTTTACACGCATTTCTATATTACCTTGACGCATTATCTTATTGATGGCACTATTGTTGAACGAATCAATCTCTCAAAGTATTTTTTAGTAAAATCCATTAGGCACTTGAAGATTTAAGGCGTTCAGTGTTCGTGAAAAGATATAACGTAACGGAGCCGCCACAACGGAAACGTATTCAATTTAATACATTTACTCTTTTAAAACAGGAAAGAATCGAGTAGGAAATACCATATAAAAGAGTATGAGAGTGGACCTTAAAGTATCCTTTCAGAAATCGTTTAGTTCATTCAATACGCAGGATGTTTCCCTCTATTAGTAATTGCAGTGCTAAGAGATGCGGTTGTTGCAATTATTTATCTTGCAAGTCCACCATTAAATCAGATGTTAATGGTAAAATGTTTAATGTATATCTAGTTTCAAGTGTTGACTGACGTACATCTCACGTCATTTATGTTTTGACTTAAAATGCCCCACGTTGTGGTATACAATATGTTGGACAAAAGAGCGATCTTTAAAAGTTCGATTTCGCGAAGATAAACATGATAAATATAATGCAGCTAATCCTAAAAAGTAAGAAAAAAATCTTGTACCGACACTTTCGTCAGTCAGGTCATACGTTTAGTAACGTCACTGCTCAATCGGTTGAATATATAATTCATGATAAAGATGCTAATAAAAGCTTTAAAATAAAAGCTAGACATATTGCAGTATTTAAGTGGATGAACAATTTGCAGACACCATATCCACTCGATCGTTATGACAATATTTAACAAAAGGAAATATTTTAAAAGATCCTAATATTGACATTTTTTTCTATAGTCTCTATTTGAAAGCGTAACATTAGGTATCATGGTCTTAGGCGTACATCAAACATAAATCGTGTGTAACTATGTCAGTCCCAGATTTACATACTAATGTTAAACAGTCTGGAAAAAACTCTATGCTTTCACGTCTTATGACTTCTCTACACTATATACAACCTTACCACATCATCTTATTAAAGACAAGCTAATTTCTCTTATTCAAAAAACATTCGCTAGAGAAAATACTAAATTTTAGCATGTAATAATATTAAAGCGTTTTTCACTAACGGCAGTTTAGACAATTATACTATGTGGACTTGCTATGAAGTTTGTGAAGCACTCATCTTCCTATTAGATAATGTTTTCGTCATGTATGGTACCACCGTTTATAGACAAATTGTTGGTATCCCTATGGGTACGAACTGTGCACCACTTGTCGCAGATTTCTTTTTATTTTGCTATGAAAGGGATTTCATGTTGAGTCTTTCACCAGATACCCAGGCAGATGTTATTGAAGCTTTTAATGACACCTCTCGGTATCTGGATGACATACTGAACATTAACAACCCTTTCTTTCCAACTATGGTTCATAATATTTATCCTAAAGAACGTCAGCTTAATAAAGGTAATGTATCTGATAATAACGCTTTTTTTCTTGATTTAGATCTCTCGATTGAAAATGGTGAAATAATTAGCAAAATCTATGACAAGAGAGATGATTTTAATTTTGACATTGTTAATTACCCCCACTTGGATGGTGATGTTCCCCGAGCAACTTCTTATGGGGTGTATGTGTCTCAACTTATTCGTTTTTCATGAGCTTGTACTGGAGTTGAGGACTTTAATATTCGTAATATTTGTATAACTAAAAAGCTACTCAATCAGGGTTACCGTTACCATAAACTTCGTAAAACCTTTGCAAAATTGTATTATCTTAACCCTGATCTTCTTTCCAAATATAAAAGTAATTTAAGGACTCTTCTGCGACAAGGACTATCACAACCTGACTTCTATGGTGATGTGATTTATAAACTTCGTAAGAATTATGGTCATGATCACTTTCATACTATCTTTGTTAAACTTGTTAAAAAGTTTATCAAAAGAGGTTATGACCCTATCATTTTGCAACGTACTGCATGCTTGGTGGTGGACCCTTTTACAGTTCGCCGCTATGCTTTCCTCTTTAACTGTACGATGACCGGACAGGCTGTGGACCCTATGATGACGCCTACCTAAAGCCCATTGGGACGGTGGCGTTTGATGTTTGTCTATAATCTTTCCTGTCGTGCCCATAATGGTTTATTCTCTTGTTGCTCTGGCTTCTGCCAAGTCATTGAGTACCTTCATTGTGGCTTTCTAGGCTATTGTTTTTTTTGGATTATATTTACACGAGCATATTTGTGTTTTACTTATATTGCCTATTGATGCTGCCTTGTTGGTTAGAGATTAAATCATGGCGGGGATTTCTTTATTTACACTGTCCTGTTTTAATGGGTTGACAGTAGGGTAAGTGTGAGGTTTGGTGCACCCTAGAACCGGTTTAAACCCCCAGTGGCCTACTTTGCCACTGACCGTTCCAAGGCGGTAGCCCTATTGTCAACCCTTTTGTGTTTGTGATGTCGTTTGCAGTTTTTATTACTATTGCCTTTCTGTTTGTCTGTTTGAGTGTTTGTTTTTGTGTTTTGTGGTTGACTGTCGTCCTTGAATGCTGCTTTCCCTGTCCGATATTTTAATCCTTCTTTACCTCTTTGTCCATTTCTTCACTTAAGATGATCGACGAGGAAGCATACACAATTTTCATTCGTGCAGATCGCTTATATAACACTAATTCAAAGCTACACACAACATGTTCTACGAGCCCATATGGACAAGGAGTCTGATCAAGTCAGGCATTTTCCAAAAATACTATATCGTAAGGGTATTGATTGCATTGGCATGCCAAGTATTTTTCGAGATAATCATGTAATTGATTCTATTCCTAAATATTTAAAAAATCAGAAAGTCCTGTAATTTGGTATATACATGTATCCAATACATCAAATGTTTACTATGCTCCAGCAGATCATGCCATCACTGGTAACTTTGATATTGTAAATAAACGTATTCGGCATCTCTTTTCTAAATGTCCCAAATATAGTTTACCTTCAACTATCGTCATATGACTATCTATTGATTTTAATTCATGTCGTGCTCAGATCGCCCAATCATTTGAGAATTTTAGTATAAAATGGTGTTGTAGGGAACATGCGGACCAAAACTCTCTTTTTACTTGATAATAGTGTTTTTTTTAAATTACAGATACACGTATTGACTTTTACAATGCTAACCCCTAGGTTTTCGGTTAGTAATTAAAAATTGGGAATTCAAGAATTTCGTAATAAATTTGTTTTAGTTCCTGTTGATATGTAATTATAGTTTGACGTCAATGTTTTATCTCTGGAACTCTTTAATTTGTATTCTCCAGTTCAGTCTACTGAGGATAATGTTGTTTCCACACATACAACTCGGTGCACTACTTTCAAGGCTAGGTTAGACGAAAAGCAAAACAAATTGCCAAATATGTACTGGATTCCTAAATTATATAGAAAAACGTATAAATCCCGCTTTAACATTATTCTATGCTTTTTCCTGTTACACCTAACTATGCTTTCTCAAATGTAAGGGGATAATAATAATTATTTTTTTTACAGCGTCCTGTTTTTAGGGATGATGACAGGGTAAGAGTGAGGTTTGGTGCACCCTTGAACCGGTTTAAACTCTCCGGTGGTCAATTTTAGAACTGGCCGTTCCAAGGCGGTAACTCTGTTGTCAACCCTTATATGTTTGTGATGTGCCTTTTTACTGAATGTGTTTGTGTTGTAATTTTTGAATCATCTTTGCGTTATAATACTTGTTCCAGTGACTGTATTCTGTGAATGTTACTCTTCATGTAGGACTTATAAGCTTTTCTTTACTTCGAATGCTATTGCCTGCACCATCACAAACATTTCCATTCTTTTAACTTCTTGTCTTACTGCCGTTAAAGTTCACGTGCTTAACCTTATGAAAACGCTATGATTAATTTATTGCGGTCAAATACAATTTAAGGAAACGTTCTTGATACAATTTGCAATAAACGTCAAGTTTCATCTATAATTACGTATGACTTCTCTACACTATATACAACCTTACCACATCACCATATCAAAAACAAGCTTTTTGCTCTTATTAAAAGAAATAAAAATAAAGCTAGGATTTGTTTTACATTTCTGGCCTGTAACAATATTAAGGCGTTTTTTCTACACTATATGGACTTGCCAAGAAATTTGTGAAGCACTCATTTTCCTATTAATAGATCATGTTTTCCTCTGGAACTACCACTTAAAGAAAATTGCTTGTATCCCTATAGGTACGAACTGTGCACCTCTTGTCGAAGATCTGTTCTTGTATTGCTATTAAAGATAATTTCATATTGAGTCATTCATCAGATACTCAGGCAGATGTAATTGAAGCAACTCGCGGTATCTGGATGACATATTCAACATTGAGAATCCTTTCTTTAGGTCTCACAACACAGTACACTTTTACTATTTTGGCCTATATGAATAAAGTTTACTGGGCCATTTCGAAGCTAAAGTTTCCACGCTAAAAGTCATTTATTTATGAAACACAGTCATTTGCCCATACAAAAATGTACAAAATATGGAACGTTGACCAGGTTGGTTTTTTTTAATTGGAGTGGTGGCATCCTTTGCACTATTTTGGGTTTTTACTCAAGAGTTTGTACCAGAATTCCTACACTGCTTCAACCCCCATAAAACTGTCATATTCTGGTGCCAGTGTCGTCTAATAGCTGCACATCCAATTACTGACTGTGTTCATCTCACCTGCAACAGCAATACATATATCTGTCAGCAATTAATAAAATATTTAAAACCGAACAACATACTACTACTTTTTATGGCGCAAGTTTTACCCTACCGTGGCTTTTTCAAGGGAGCTAACTGTGTAGTGAGACCTTTACTACTATGGTTAATAATATCTATTCTAAGGAACTTCAACTCAACAAAAGTAACATTTCTGATACTATCGCTTCTTTTCTTGGTTAACATTACTCTAAATGGCGAAATATATGACAAGAGAGATGATTTTAATTTTGATATTGTTAATTTTCCCAATTTGATGGGGATGTTCCCCGAGATACTTCTTAAAGCAGAACTTGGTCTTAAATCAACAAATCCGCTTTTGATACGTTTTTAAATATTAAATATCATTATAAATAGGATTTTTACTATGCCATTGATGTATGTTCAGTGAAAATATGTTTTCAAAGATAAAAATCGAAAAGGCGAACAGGCATTGCTAAAAAAATCTAAGGGGAAAAACTCTTGCGCGAATTACCGGAAGTGACGTCATTGGGAACAAACTATTTTTTGTTTACATTGGGACTGAACGCAAAACGGTATACCTTGTGTGAACAAGTGAGCATTAAGCAAGCATGATGCTGAGTCGAAGGAAATGCCCATGATAAGACGGTTACACAATGTGCAACCTTACGATTCTGAGCCAGAATACGTGTCTGAGGACGAAAATACACCGGATTCATCAACTGATGATGAAGTCGAACGCGGTGCAGATGCAAATGGAGAGCTTGTAAAGACTATCATATCATGCCATTCGTTAAGTTCAGCGGTTCATTACACTATTCACTAATCTAACAAATAGCGTATTTATATAATCACAACAACAACTAGCAAAAACAAAACGTAAACATTGTTTCGTCGAAATCTGACAGTAAGTCACCCGCAACACTGCAATATATTGATACATACACACTAACCGCGAAATGTAGTATATTCCGAATGAATGGACCTGGTCTAATACCTATACATTAATACGAGCGTCAGATTTGTTTGCCGATAAGTATACGTGGAACAAATATATGTATAAGATAGTATCCATAATTGATAAAAAGAAATATGAAAAAAAAACAATAATAAATGAAACGGCATATAATGTGTATAGTATTATATATTTGCCATAAGACGCCAGCAACACCAAACATTCTAGGAGCGGTGTTTGCAATATGACACGCTCTCTAGTCTCCACGTGCCCCCCAAATATCAATATTGAAGTACAGCCTAATTAGGGTACATACGTCGGTATATCACAAAAGCACGCACCATTTAGAGAAACATAGATTTATTAATATATTTCCTGTTTATTGCAATTACATGAGCGGTGTAATACCGCCGAGGGCAGACGCGTATTGCACAAGACGGATATATCACATGATATGCGAGCTCTGATTTGTCGCGCACAAAGAGAGAACAAAATACTATGACTTAAATAATATAGCCAAATGTATTATGAGCACGATATAGACAGTTAGTAAGTATACTTACTCGATCGAAAACAGACCAAACGTATCAAATTACCATAATATAAAGTATATTATTCTATTATACTTGTTTTACTTATTGCACGAGCTAAGAGGCGGTATTGTTGTTGCTTTGCCATAAAACATTACTGAATTAATACAAAAGCTAGTAATATTATTAACTTTCTGCCTTGTAATAGATATCCATGAAACATTTTGTATTTTTTTTTCAAATCTATATACCCATATATGTTGATGTATATATGTATAACACTATTGGCAGAAGCGGGTGTTTAATTTAAAATTATTAAAATTAAAATTTGGAAACAAAGACACAGTGTTTATTTCACCGGATTCATTAAAATTTATATGCTGAACATTCTTAGGATTTTTTTTAAAAAGACGTCTTCATAATATTAGCGCCGTCAACTCTTCATTGATTCACGTAAAGACGCATGCTTCTAATTCAGCAGCTAAACATTCACGGTGTATATAAATATCTAAGACTATATACCTTTCTTCAACTTAACATACGTATACCCGATGAGGTGCTAAGATAATTGAACATAAATTTCAATCTTACTTCATGTATGAATTTCCTCCTCAATTCCGGTCTAATAGGCGAATACAACTTGCTTAGAGACGACGGGGTTATGCAGTTCTCATTTGTATAGTCAAATATCGTTGGTACCGCTGTTGATTTTAATCTGCATGGCCTTTTGTTCTCCAAATTCAAAGATAATGAAACCAAAGGATGGACTTCCCACAAAGTCAATTCAAAATGTTTGCTACAAACTCGCGCGTCTTTCGTAGGTTCCCACTTTCTCGACGAGTCAGGCGATTTTCTTCGGTAACGGTCTACCCACAATTTAAATCTTAATATATCATTATCTCGATTAGGGAAACGAAAGAAACTTAGGTTATTATCTTGTCCTTCTTCATGCAAACTTTTTCACCCAGCAACAGCACACGACATTTTTAACCAGTACCATAAAACGTAATCCTACATAGACAATACTATACAACTCAATGCGACACCGCTAATCGTTTGGTACCAATGACGTCACAGGATCACGTGACACTTACCTGTCTTCAAAAAGGGCGAAACTCGAAGCGTGTGCGCTATGAGATAAAATTGGCTACTGTGAGAAAACGGGACAACCAATAAGTGTAAGATTTGAACAGATTGTATATTATATATATATATTTCAGAATATATGCTCAAAAAACAGGGTATATATCACCTTTAATGGGTCTATGTTTCTCAACTTATTCGTTTCTCTAGAGCCTGTAGTCGTGTTGAGGCTTTAATATTCCGCGAAAAATGTTTATAACTAAACAACTACTCCAGCAATGCTACCGTTACAATAAACTTTGAGAAACCTTTGCAAAATGTTATTATCGTAACCCTGATCTACTTTTAAAGTATAAAAGTAACTTAAGAACTCTTCTGTGACAAGGACTATCACAACCTGACTTCTATGGTGACGTGATTTACAAACTTCGAAAGATCCTTGGCTAGAATTACTTTCATACAATTTTTATCAAACTTGTTAAAACGTTTATCAAAAAAGGTTATGACCCTATCATTTTGCATCGCACTGCAGGTTTAGTCGATGACCTATTTACAGTTCGCCACTATGCTTTCCTCTTTGATTGTGCGTTGACCGGACCGATTGTGGACCTTATGATGACGTCTACCTAAATCCTTATAGGACGGTAGGGTTTGATGTCTTTAATCTTGTCTTGTCGTACACTTAATAGTATGTTCTCTTTTTGCTCTGGCTTCTGGCAAGTCACTGAGTACTTACTTTTGGCTTTCTATGCTTTTGTTTTTTTATATTAGATATGTGTATGTGTTTTACTTATTGCCCCAGTAATGTTGCCTTGTTTGTTAGAGATTATAACCTGGCGGGGATATCTTTATTGACACTGTCCCATTTATTGGGATGACAAAGGGTAAGAGTGAGTTTTGGTGCACCCTAGAACCTGGTTTAAACCAATCACGGCCTCTTTTGTCACCGACCGTTCCAATGTGGTAGCCCTATTGTCAACCCTTTTGTGTTTGTGATGTCTGTAGATTATATTACTCCATTGTATCGAAGAACAATTTAAAAGACGATTTTTGATTTAAAAATATCAAGATTGTCTCCTGTCCCTTTACGCTGTGATAGTGACGTGTACATGTCTATCTTACGCTTTGATAGTGACGTGTACATGTCAATCTTACGCTTTGATAGTGACGTGTACATGTCAATCTTACGCTTTGATAGTGACGTGTACATGTCAATCTTACGCTTTGATAGTGACGTGTACATGTCACTCTTATGCTTTGATAGTGACGTGTTCATGTCAATCTTACGCTTTGATAGTGACGTGTACATGTCAATCTTACGCTTTGATAGTGACGTGTACATGTCAATCTTACGCTTTGATAGTGACGTGTACATGTCACTCTTACGCTTTGATAGTGACGTGTACATGTCAATCTTACGCTTTGATAGTGACGTGTACATGTCAATCTTACGCCTTTGTTAGAATACATTTACATGTATTTTTTTTATTATGAGATAATTCTTCAAAAGTGACAGAAATGAAGATTGGCTTTTAATCGTTTACAAAATGAAAATAATTCAAAGAGAGATTTGTTTTTATCCGAGAAATCTTGTGAGAACTGTGATATGTGGAGATGTGGATTCTGGAGATAATACAAAAATGAGAAAAAATTGGTCCTATAGAAATCACAGCAATCATACCCAATAGCTACGTGGGTCCGCACTGCACCATAAACCGAAATATGAGCATGTTTAAAATGTCAATGAAACGGATAATACGTAACATAAAAGTGGTGAAGACAGGGTTACATAAAGAGTTGCGACGACAGGGTTACTGACTTGAAACGGTGAGTAGGCAATACGGCCTAACGGTTAGCTTTATAATTCGGTGGTATCTGTACACAATCTCGCTATTATCCTGTCTTCAACGCCCCAATTGACAAAATCGTGTAAATAAAAGTACATCCCATCCAAAGAAAATCTAAATAAAAGTACATCCCATCAAAAGAAAATCACTAACAATGAAGTCCACGTCCACAACAGTACACTTAAGTATAATAAGAAAAAACTCTGGTAGTTCAAATTCTGTTATAAGTTCAATTCACAAATATGAGAACGACTAGTATATAACACAACAAATTTAGTAAAGAGCAAATGTCAAAACATATTATTGATAGACAAAAATACGTTCATAGCAGAATATAAGAAGACATTGGAGACAAGGTGTTAATTTATATCTGTACTTTTCTGTCGACAGACTGAGAACGAGCTTTAATATAGCAGTTCAAAAGGACACCAACGTCCTTTTTTACAGTGAATTCACCCAACAATGCTTTATACAAATGCAGTCACGTGGTCAGCTCATGGGCTTAGAAATCCTTATGTGAGGAAGCTATCCAGCTTGCTTGTGGAACGTCGGTGGTTCTACTCGGGTGCCCGCGTTTGCACGAAAATTGTCCGGAGGAATACCTGGGTTTACCTCTACCAATGGAAGCTGAAAAGAGGCCATATTATCTTAAGCTGTTGGTGCGATTATAAAAACCAATTCAATTCAAATCACGTGATCAGTTCTTAATGGCATTGATAAAATGTTACTTTAAAACGAAATTGTTTGATGTACGTGTAGACCACGTTATCTTCTGCACATTCTGTTCATGGCATACTGGAAACGGTTCATGGCATACTGGAAACGGTTCATGGCATACTGGAAACGAATTATAGCAATGACTGATGATGATATTCATTTATTCACATGCAATACAAAGAATGAAACATATAAGTTAATGTCAGTAGAATATATCTGCAATCATTAAGTTGTCCCGCCTTAAAGCCATTAAGCGATGGGATAGCTTATATTAGTGGGATTTTATAACGGGTATTTCGACTCGACAATAGAAATATTTTAATGAAAATGTGCGATAACCTGTTTAAAATTACAATATGCAAACTTTTTAAGCCGAAATTAAGATTATGTTTCATACCCCAGCCAACCTCATTTTCGCTCCTTAAAGAAGGGATTGGATGATCCAAAGAAATACTGTGTTTTATCAGTGAAATAAACTTGTTATTCCACACTGTGGAATATAGAGTTTTATTTCCACAGTAGCTGCCGGGACTACTTTTTTAATGTGCAACCAACACAAATGCATGCACATTAACATGGCTCACAAGATATATTCCTACTGTTATACTGTTAAATCCACTGTTTATTTAATTACTTTCTTTCTGTTAATGGTTTCAAAATAAGGTGACGTCGTGTAACGTTTCGTTACGTCATCGTGACTAGGAAATATATAGGGCGCGTAGCCAGGTGTATAAAACGGTTTAATTACTTAAATAATTGTTTGTAAAATCATAAAATAAAAAGAAAATGTGTTGTTTTGTCGCGAATAACATATTTTATTTAATCTCGAAGTGAGAAAACTTTTATATTTACACTCATGCTTCGCATTCGTGAAAATATATAGTTTTCTCACTTCTCGATGAAATGAAATATGTTATTCATTCCAAAACAACAAATATCCTCTATATATTGTTAACAAATGTGTACAGAGTTTGTATACATGGAGTATTTAAAAAAAATCCGGCATTTGAATTATTCCAATCATACACGCAGATTGTGGAGCTCCTCTCTAAATCTTACCTTAGAACGCGTATGAATTCAAACCTGTCATAATTGAAGAACACATGATATAGGAAAGATTTTCGAATTATTCCTAACCGGAAGTTGGGGAAATTTGGTAAATATGTTGTTGTTGTTTTCCGTACTTAATCTCTATAGAAGTGGCACCATTTTTATTATTTTTTTCAAGAAACGGAAACATCAGTAGAACTGTTAAATATATACCATTTGAGCTAAACTTAGTCTCCCTCATATTTTAAACTGCATATATTTAAATATCAATCATTCTGCCCGTTTTCCATTTTGGAATCTTTGATCATCCGGTTAGCGCGATCTCTCGTCTTTGGTTGCGAACAACTCTGTCAAATATTTGGAAATGCCGTAAGTTCTATGTTATAATTGTATTAGTGTGATGTCATAGAAGCAATATATGTATACATTTTGTTTCATATAATGGCAGGTGTAATGAGTGTGTATTATTAGCATGATTAGCATATAAATACAAATACCTGAACCAAATAAATGTATTAAAATGGTTCAATAGAAAAAGATGACTACGAACATAAAACACTAAGCCAAAATAGTAATATGGCAATGATAACTAAGCTCTTTTGCCTTTTAATCAGCATTTTTGAAAATTGTTAATACTAGATTAAGCTTAATGAATCATTGATTACTTTGTGATTTTCTAGGCATGTATATGTTATATTTATATTGCCTATTACGTGGTCATTGCTGCCTTGGTTGGATGTATAGAGAATAGTTAATGGCGGGGATTTCTTTATTTACATTGTCCCGTTTTATTGGGATGACTGTAGGGTAAGTGTGAGGTTTGGTGCACCCTAGAACCTGGTTTTAAAACCTCAACGCCCTATTTTTTGCCACTGACAGTTCCAGGGCGGTAGCCCTATTGTCAACGCGTTTGTGTTTGTGATGTCTTATTTGGACTTGTATTCATCCTTAAAGTTGTTCTATGTTTCTTGCGTGAGGGTGTTAGTGGTAGACTGTCGTCCTTAATGCTACTTTTCCTGTTCGATTTTTATATCTAATTTTACTTATATTGCCTATTACTGCTGCCTTTTTGTTAGAGAATATAACCTGGCGAGTATAATTTTATTCAAACTACCCCGTTTATTTGGATGGCAATAGGGTAAGTGACGTTTGGTGCACCCTAAAACCTAGATTAAACGCGCCAGTGGCCTTTTCTGCCACTGACCGTTCAAAGGCGGTAGTCATATTGCCATCCTTTTTATGTTAAATGTCATATCTTGCCTTGTATTCATCTTTGTAGTTATTGTGTTTCTGTGCGTGTTTGTGGTTGACTGGGGTCCTTGAATGTTACATTTTCTGTTCGACCTTTATATCTACCTTTTCTATATCAATTGGTGAAGTTCTCTTTGTGATTTGAATGCATCTTCTGTATTATGTCTCGCGCGTTTTTATTAATTTTCAGCTGTATGAAAATGAAATAATATTCACGTAACTGATATCAGGATCAGTACAGTAATCTACAGCATTTCTTCTGGACAAAAGAGGTTTGTTGAAATAACAAGAATACAAGAAATGTCAGAAATTAACAAGAGCATATTTCTATTTAACATATGGACTTAACAAAGGCACAGTGCAACCTATTCAATTGTTATACAATAAAAACAATTGTTGCATAGAGCTATGTTCATTTAAAATAATAAAATTGATAAGAAAGTTTGTTAAATGAACCACCTTTTCTTGTTTATCTAAATGAATTGAATTGGATTGGATTAATAGTCGCACCAACAGCTACGGTCATATGGCGACTTTCCGGCTTCCACTGGTGGAGTTAGACCCCAGGTGCCCCTCCGGGCAATTTTCGTGAACAGGCGGGCACCTGGGTAGAACCATCGACGTTCCGCAAGCCAGCAGGATAGCGTCCTCATTATCTACATGATATCTGACGACGTATACATTGTCAAGTGGCAATCTTAGTTAAGACTAAAGGTTAAATCCTAACTATAACTTTATGTAGCCTATGCAACATGATTGTATGTAATGGGGACCCTTACTTTCAACATATACAGTCTTGTTTCATATATAGTCAGGTAAAATACTCTTGTATTATTGGTGTATATGCTTAATATCCCACGTTTCATATAAGTTATGATTATGAAACATTGTAAGTTTTATCCGTGTGGGTTTGGTCAGATGAAGTCAGACTTACAACTGACTTTAAATGGACTGGAGGCCATCTGGAAGAATTATAGATGACAATCCCAATACGAATAAAACCATCATGCTATGTTTCAGTTACATATCCAATTTGCAAATGGCCCTGATCCATTCGATTAGATTATTATTGTGAAATAATTCGGTCTTGAAACATATATTTTGTTCTACTACGCATACATTTTAATTCATATGATGTTTTAAAGCTCTTACAGTTTAAGATCTACTGGCCATATGTTGTCCGTATTTTGATCCGTTAACTTTTTCCTTGTGCATACTCTAGCATCTCCATTTTTGCAAATGATCTTTACCAAAATTACGCAGTAGTTATATATCTAAATATGTAAAAAATCGGTTCTTGTACCAGCCAATTTTGATTGAGAATATCTGAGTTATATGACCTAGAGTTTTTATCCGATCATAACCAAACCTACATCCAGAGGATCTTGGACGAGTTCATGAAACAGACCAGGCCTAATATTCATAAACTTTTGAGCACAAGAACTCAGACTCGACTCAAAATCTCTTTTTTTTTAAATCAAAATAAAAACAATTTTACAAGCAAATTAATACATTTGATTACAGAAACGAGTAATTTGAAAGGTAATTTAACAAAAAATGTCTGAAAATCACAATTCTTACCCATACTTTTGTGATTATAGGGTTGGCAAAAAAAATAAGATTTTGAGTCTGAGTCTGATTCTTGTGCTAAAAAAATTTGATGAATTTAGGCCCAGCTGGTTCAATCGCTTATAGCTGAATTATGGCTAATGAATATTATCGAAATTTGCCATTGTTAATATATACTGAAAGGAAAAAGAAACGCTTTATGGGTATTTCCTCTATATGTAATATGCTATTGCTAATCGAATGGTAGAGGGCGACATTAGGCGTGTCCTTTCGGAAAGAAGGCTTAAACAGCATCGAACACACCAATGATAACTCCTTTAAAGTTTCATTATCGACAAAATGCGCACTTGGCTCAAACAGGTGAGCGAACTTAGGATTTAAACATTGCAATCTCTTTATATTAAACACAATACTGAAATGGCTTGACTTTTTCAAGCAAAATTTCAACATTTATGAAATTCGTGTAACAAAGTAAACTTTTATTAAAAGGTCTACGACATGACAGAGTTGTCCTTTCTGCGATTAGTTGTACCCCATTTTTGTACAAAACACGTTGAGATATATCTGGAATATTACTTGGAATTAGGTGTATATAGAGGATCTTAAACTCGTTCCCATTCCATATACGATTTATGAAACAAGTTATGAATTATTTTAAATTTAACGAGCCTTTTTACACCAACTTTTTAACAAACCAACAACAATGTTTTGTATAACGTGCATTATTATTTATAAGCTGTCCCAAATAATAAGTTTATGACTCAGATCTGGGTGAATTTGTAATAAATAAAATAGTTTCAGTTAATAAACTTGCGTAGTGTTACAGGTTTAACTCAACCAATCAAAATCGTTCCAGGTTGTATTACACGTGTGTCATACAATAGAATATTAAATGGGTGTTCGACACTGCTAACAATGGACGTTATGTGATAAATAATAGTGTAATATAGACACGTTTTTGATTATGCGTTTCTTTTTTCTTTCAGGATACAAACACTTAAATTTAAGGTGTTGGTGGGATATACTTTTCTTACTATGTTTTGCCATTTTGGGTGTTGTATACAGGATAATACGAGGTTGTGCACACTTAAGATCGAGTTAAGCTAACCTGTAGGCCTTATTGCCTACTGACCGTTCCAAGTCGGTAACCCTTTCTTCACCACCCTTTCATTAATATTTTGACTTTTTCATTGTATAATTAATTAAATATTGTTCCTTGTTTGTAGTACAGTGCGGACCTAGGATGCCATTGCGTTTTGGACGCTGCTGTTTCTATAGGCTCCTATATCTCATTTTTAACTACGCCTTACCGGAAATATTTTATAAGCAAAACATCTGAAAATGCAGTAAGGAAATGTTATTTTATACAAAATAAAGCTTTAAGGATAGTAACAAGAGCGCGAAACTCAGCTAATCAAAAAGCCGTAATGGTGTAAAGAGCTTGAACAATGTTAACCAAAACAAATATACGCTACTCGTTCCCGCAAAAACACATACAAGGATAGAATATGTTTTTAAATTCATGGAAACAGCACGGTGTGACAACACATTCTGACACAAATAGACATCGCCCACACACAGACGTCATGTTAAAAAACATTGCTGACTCGTTGGGTACCATCCATTGCAATTTTCTCACATGGATCGCATGTTCACATGTGATTAAAACGTGAATATACAAGCTTGTAGACATAGTACCATAGGGATACAAACAGCGACATGAAATTCTCACATCGCGCAGTTACAACTGTCCCAAGTCGTACCTCTGAATAAACCCAGCGATAAATAAGTGCGGGCAGGCCAAATTGATATTTAACATAAGACTTAAGTTATGACTAATCAATTCCGTTTTAATTGCTCTTTAGAAAAAGTCTACTTTAAAAAAAAAATACATGCATATTGCGATTAGTTTTAGTTAGATAAATTGTCACTAATCGCACTTATCATTAATTATCGATCACCTTTTGATCATCCATCATTAACCTAAACGTAACAGAGGAACACAATACTAGCTATCACGAGTTTATTTTCCATATTAGAACAGTACAAACAAAGAGCAATTAGTTTTTAAATATAAGTTAATATTTCATTAGCTCCTTCAATTTACAGGTTTGTATAACATACTATACTGTTTATAAAAACAAATAATGGTTCACCAATAACAGTGATAAATATATAAATATATTTTTGAAGACACACATGGACGGCTATCGTATTTTTAAAACATTATAATATATATACTCTGAGTAAAAAAAAACAGCGTGTAAAAGTGAAAATGAAAGTAAATGAATAATATAACAATAAATCAATCAATATAACAACAACTGCATGGTATAACCATTATCACAAACTCTTTAAATATACTAATATATAAATAATGAAATATATAAGATTTAAAACGTGCAGGATTATCTCCCTTCACGCTTTTAGAATGTATGTAAAGATAGAGAAAGTCTTAGCGTAGACAATTACCTGATTGAAAAATTCGACAAGTGCATCCACAGTTGCAACACTATAAATAGAACCGGAAGTACGCCAGGCTATACCACAATGCATCTAAACAAAAACGCAGAATAGGACCTAATTTCTCCTTACATACTATTTATGTACAATTGCGGACATGCAATTTCAACTTGAGATGAAATCAAATTATTGAAGAGGTTTTAATACAAACAGGAAAGTTTCTTCTTAAATTAAAGTTGCTTGTGACTATTAAAAGTAAATTGACCCAAACTTTTCTAACTACTGTTTACAAAACTGTACTGGTGTACATGGTGTATGCGACAAAATAAATTATACAGAAATAACAAACATGATCATAATTAATCTGAGCAAGATGGATATATACGTTTTCTCTCTTCTCGATGAAAATAAATTCGAGACAAACAGCAAATCATGGTTGTAATATTCACATAAGACGAACATGCCAATCATAAAAATAAACTTGAAGCGACACATGCCAATCTTGACTGAAAACTGTTATGAAGAAGAACTAACGGGAGTTTTTAAAAACTCAAGATTGCAGTGTGTGCCTTTAACATCCTAAGGCAATGGTGAATATACGTAATGTTTATTTAAAATTGGTAACTTCGAGGGCAGACACGTGTGCGTTGATGCGCACACAAGTAAATATACAATATTTATAATAGTCCGTTTATGTGAAAAACTGAGAATTGATGTTAGAATGATTAGTGGACTGTTTAGCTCTGAAAGCATAACTATACCACTTAATAATGTAGAGTGTGCACGTGTAAATGGTACAAGAGCCATGTTCTTCCAAAATTGTTCACAATAGATCACGTGCTCGGTATATTTTATTCAAACTAAACTTAGTCAGTAATTGTTTATATGTACATATCATTCGATGTTTCAAGCACGTGCAGAAAATGGACCTGATTATTTCTTTGATGTGTTAAGCACGGGTAGTCAATAGTTCAGATTGCTCCTTTAATGTTTCAACTACGAGCAGGAAATGGACCAGAATTTTTCCTTTAATGTTTCAAGCGTGAGTTGCAATTATCTACAAGTAGGCGAGGTCGTGACTGGATTTTATAAAGACGTGCAAATTTCCAGGTTGAATCGTGTCTTGTTCCTTCTTTCTTCCAAATAACTCAACTTTCTTCTTTTCCCCTTCTTCGTTTCCGTTGAAATCTATTTTGGCCTGTGCCATAAAGTCGTCTATAAGCGTATTGTTGTTCCATATCTAAAAATAGATTCAAAATACAGCACATAGACAAAACAGTGTGCAATATGATAAACAGTGTTTAATAAAAACAAATACTATGTTCTCACTAGCCCCATTTTAATTAGGAGCCTGCCAATGTAGCGCAGTGACCGGTAGCAGGATCGGCAACTTGCAGTGGGTGGTACTAATATAGATATAAGGAGAGGTACTAATATAGATATAAGGAGAGGTACTAATATAGATATAAGGAGAGGTATTAATATAGATGGAGAGGTACTAATATAGATATAAGGCGAGGATTGTGCGCATATAAAATCGATTCAAGCTAACCAGTAGGCCTTATTGCCTACTGACCGTTCCAAGTCGGTAACACTGTCTTTACCACCCTTTCTGTTGTTTTTGTCTCTTTCATTGTATTATCAAGTCCTTGTTTGCAATACAGTGCGTACCTACGATGCCATTGCGTTCGGACGCTGTGGTTTCTATAGGACCCTATATCTCATTTTTTTTTATAAAAATCCAACAGGAAAAGCAGCATTCAATGACGACAGTCAACCACAAACACACACAGAAACAAAGAACAAATGTAAAGATGAATAAAAGGCTAAGATAACAACAAAAATGTATTGCTTTGCTAGACATATATTGCTTTGCATACCCCGTTATTAGAGTCAAATACACTCTATCTGCCCCTTCATGGCTAAATAAAATAACTCGTGTATGCAAGGTAATGCAAATTAAATTAAAAGTGTACTTACGACACTAGATGATTCGTAAAATAAGAAAGAGGACAATATCACATCCTAGCATTCGTTACACAGATATAAACTATTTGGCTATGTACACCTACAACAGCTTTTTATTTACGGACTAAATCTAAGTGATAGTAAACATTATTATCACTATCATGTGTGCAATTAGTGTTAATAGTTTAAAGGTCATCTTTTGTGTCAACTGAAAATTCTATTCATTCAAATATTATCTCAATATTTCAAGATATTCATTATTTAAATTAGGTTATGTGTGCCATAGTTGTGAAACATGAATTGTTATACTGCATGAAACGAAAACTTCATTATAACGGTGTTATTTATTGTCATGGTATTGCATATGGATATAAAAATCGAACAGTAAAAGCATCATTCAAGTGCGCATGTCAACCACAAACACACACAGAAACAAAGAACAACTTTAAAGATGAACAAAATGCCAAATTAGACATCGCAAACAACACAAAATGTGTAATATGTATCATGAATTACTTCATGACACCATCACGTCGTTGTACCTATCGTGAGTATTTACTGAAATAGCAATCATATGCTCATAATTTGTATCCGATTTAATGCATGAACTATTACGAACGTTTTAACGTATACGACGAGATGCCTTAGACCCGTCCTAGACCTATTGACGAGGATAACAAAATGTCTTCTATATTTACTAGGTACAAAAAAGGATTTTACTCGAATATTTTCCTCAGTCTCTATATGAAAAATCAAAATCTTTGACTCTAATTTAAATAAATGTATCCACAATGGTGTTTTGAAAGAAGGCATCCCCAAAATAGTATACAGAACTCTCTATTAGAACTGTAAAACAAATTGTTTTATCAACGTTATTTCCATAGGCAAAATGTTCACGAATTCATGTTCATTTTGTCATGGTCATTACAGTTCTTCTTCATTTGGATCCCTGTATTGTTTCGGGTGCTACTTGGGTGGTGCCAGAAAACAATGATCGTGGTTCCAGCGAAAACTGGAGAGTTAACAATTTTTCACAATTATGCAGTTCTGCAGGTGGCAGAGATCTAGGCCTATGCTGCATATTATTATCTAGATGTAAATGCATCGTGGGTCTGGAATATTCACTCCTGTTGGAACCATATATCCGTTTGTGTTGTTGCGCCGTAAAACCAATAAATATTTTTTTTAAACTGTCGCTATCCATGACCCTTTGCTTAACAGCACACTAACCGATATATGATAAATCAGGTTTGTTGTTAAGTGTGTATTTATATTTTAAAGTTATCCGGCCATGTTTTGTTTCATGTACATGTTTATGTTTATTTAAATCAAAATCAATACACAACAACAGATATTTACAATTCACACATTGCAATATCGGAGTAAAGCGAGAATGAGATTTATTTGATGACGTAGAAATCTTTGAACAGGTAAATTAATCCACAGGTAAATGTATTTATCAATTATCTGGCAATAGTTGTGCAGCTATACAAATCAGATTTACCTCATTTCCCCGTGCAGTCACGCAGTGGTAAAAGTAGTATCTACGTCAGGCAAATAATACTTCTTTTTACATACAACTTATTAGCAGTTTTAAATTTAAGTTTCTCTCCGGGACTATCAAGAATTGTTCATATGATGTTTAAGAGCTAAATTTGTTAATTGATAATACTAGGAAAAGGGTGGCCATTCATCTTTAATAGGCCATATGGTACATGTATACTTGTAAATGTCTCAGCTTCCTTGTATTTTGTGTGTGTTTTGAATGCATGTTTTTGGTTGACAGCGTTCTGCGAATGCTACATTAGGCCACCCTTAAAAATAGTTATGTTTGCCCTTTCCGGACTCTAGTTTTAAATTTTATTTCGGTGGGTTGGCAAATTATTATTTTTTATTTATTTTTTGTGGAACAAAAACATACTTTTGTTATTGAGTAGCATCTTGATGCTGCCGGCAATTTAAAAAAAAAAGTGGGGTGGGGGGGGGGGGGGGGGGTTTCAAAATTGAAAAAGAAAGGGTCGGTCGGGAAAGAGCAAACATTTTGTTTTTTAAGTGTGGCCTTACCTGTTCGACTTTTCTTTTATTATATATATGAGTATAACATATGTTACCTCCACAGTGATGGGTTCCTCGGGTTTCTTTCTGTAGAATGTGGCCTTGATCTTCCAATCTGGCGCGTTGGTTTTCAACATTCTCTCCGACGCCACCTTCTCGCCTTCACACATTATCTTGATGTAAGGATCAATAGCTAGAATAAAACATAATATACCGAGGGTTACGATAATAATATATGTTAGTGAATTTGAACAAAATGTACATTTAGCCCCACCCACTTCGTATGCATATGAAATTTTTCATATATCTTAATTTTTAAAACAACTGAAATTAAACTGCCCGATTTCAAATACTATTCAAAAGTTCAGCAAAACTGCACCATTGGTCAGCTGGCTTATGACAAGCCTGTGTTAACTGGACTTTGCTGTCGAGGAACTAAGTATTCTGGTGGGAGGAGCTTGCCTGGATGCTTTCTTCACATGTTTTTACTGAAATTGGGATCACTTGCAAGCAACAGACACAAATAACAGAGGACCACAATGGAAATAAGAGAATTCACATTCTCTTCTGTGTGTTATCCTTAGTATTTGATTAGCATACCATGATCTTATACATATGTCTTTTATACCATTTTATGTTATTATACTGAATTAAATCTATCTATCCGGAGAAAAGTAGCAGACTCGGTTTTATTGAGTCTGTTCATAAGAGGTAATATAATTTGCAACACTTATCCCACTCCCTTGCACCGGCTTAAGCGGTATTCTACTTTAAAGCCGTCAATATTGGGTTAGATGGTCCCAAAGGACCAGAAAGTAATAACAATACTGATTTGTAGTCGTAGCCCCGCCACACAAGACTAAACAAACGCTGGTGTGAATGTCAATAACAACCGAATAGAGGGTCCCTTGGAAGCAACAAACAAAAACAAGAGAGAAATGTAGCAGACGTTTCTACGTTTAACTAATCCAAACGATAATCCTTACTCCGCCGCGTGCCAAAACGATGACTGTAAAGCGTGCCGGATAACGTTTTTGATGGCAACCCCACTTCTCGGCATACTATGATTACTTACTTTTGACTTTGGACGTTGCGGGTATTTCTAGCCCAGTGGCGCCCTCTACCAACAACGTCGTCACCAAGGAAGGCGGTTTTCCGCAGCAAGTGGCAGTTGGACATTCTTCTGTGAGCTCCCTGTAACATGATACAATAGTTAGCATGTAGTTTATGTATTGTCTCTAGGTTTCTTGTCTGAAATTTTAAATGTCACTCATTTTTGTCACAATGTGTGTGCATGTGTGTACAATGTCAACAATTTTAAACATTACAACGAACATTTTAAAAAAACAATATTACATTCATAAACAAAAATGGTATCACGAATTGCCTAACATGTGATATTGTTTACCTTACTAGCAAGTCATGTGTATTTATCCTGCATAATGCATAATAAATGTATAGTTAAGTAAAATATATTAAATTGTGTAAAAATGAATTCCGACTAGTAAACGAAAAGGGAAGACAAATACATATACATAGGCTCGGGATTTTCATATCTAAATACAGCTTTCAATACGTGTGTTTATTTCTAGACGTTATTTCCTAATCATAATGATGAATTAACGTGTTGAACATGATCACTACGAATGTTTAAGGGACATATAATGTTAATTGAAAATGCCCGTAGTTGTCACTTTTCCCGGTGCAATCGATGTATTTGTCTCAAAAGGAAAATTACTCTATAATAATTGTTCCTTTCGTACCAGTCCTATTAACTCTGTGTATCATACTTTACTTTTGGTAAACATTTTGAAATATATTTAAACTAATTCATCTACAAAGGTTAGATATCAGACACGGAGTCATGGAGTCAGCTGAAATTTACTAAGAGTCATTATAATTATTCGAAATGGTCCCTAAGTTTAAAATATGTTTTATTAATGTCAAACATGATTTGTCTAGTGGTAAAACAAGTTTACTTCATTTTAAAACCATACAATTATTAAGTCTGATAGTGTGGCCATGTAATTTATAAAAGGTCTGCAAATACATGGCATTACTTGTAAAGTTAACTAATTTGCCCTATTGAGTGTCTCTTTGGATCTTACTAAATGTGTTTACTGTCGCGTCAGTACAACAGACATGTATCTTAAAAATAAATTCAAAGCTCTGTTTTAAGTGCTGAATTGATCAGTTACTGGTCAGAATATATTGCCATACAAATAGGCTGTGTTTTTTTTTTCAAAAACGACCAAAGCTTAGATCTTACCCATGGCCATGTTATAGTAATAAATTAAAACCACGTTTAAAGGCTACAAGAATACGTTTGTCAGGATCAATTAAAACAATGGACGGGGTATGGTCGTATCAACCAAATGCGTAGTTTAAGCACGATAATTGTCAACCATATAGTACATAACAGTAATTCAACACTATTGGAAAACTGTTATGGAAGACATTTTGCTCATTATATCCGCAAAATATGGTACAAGTTTACTCAAAGTTGTTTTCTATTTTACGTGAAATAAACTGAACCATAAAATGGACGAATTGAATGCGTAACACGTGTTTTCATTTATTTTAAATATGTATCACGTGTTCCAATTTGTTATGAATACGTATCACGTGTTCTGTACATATTCTGTTTTACAATGACTATACGATTATACTCACCATCCGCTAGACTTGATCCCGCTGAGAAGGACGTGCAGTGTGAGTAAATGAAAACAATGGTGTTAGTGATACCATGATTAGTATGATAACGGGTGTACATCAGGCGTGTCGTGTACCCGGTTACACGTCTGTCGTTGTTTTAGTGTTATCATGATTAGTATGATAACGGGTGTATATCAGGCGTGTCGTGTACCCGGTTACACGTCTATTGGTTCGACTTAAAACTGACAAATAGTAATCGTTTTATCTTAAGGGCCACAACAAAATGAAAGCGCCTGAAAAAGTCACCTTATTTGCAAGGAAATTTATTTTGCACAGAAATACGAGTATGTGCAGCTATATGAGTTGCATACTCACCGGGGTTAATTTAAACAGTTTATACCTGATTCTATTGCAAATATATACTGAAAGGAAAAAGAAACGCAACACGGGAGTTTCCGCTATATATTGTATGTACAATATGCTGCTGTAAATCGAATGGTTCATGGCTACGTAAGATCTTTCCTTCCGGAAAAAAGACTAAATCAACACGTAACACTAGTATTCCTGCAAAGTTTCATTATTGACAGAGTACGCGTTGGAGCAAACTTAGGATGCAAAATTTTGAAAATTCTTTACGTTAAATACAGTGCTGAACTGGCTCAGTTTTTCAAAGACATTTATGCATTATTGGTTACAACCTGTTCTGTGATAAAAACGTCTATAACATCACAGTTGTGTTCTTTCTCTAACTATCTCCAACTTTTTTTTGTAAAACATCTTGTGATTTCAGTGGAATATATTATATGGAATTAAGTGTGCAGTATATACAATATATAGCGGAAATTCCCGTGTCGCGTTTCTTTTTCCTTTCAGTATATGATGAATTAAACCATTAGACCTAAATAACGCCATATTTTGATTGATATTTCATTTTTATCAATGATTTTATCATTTTTAAAATACTAGCTTCTTCTGCAAAAAGCATGATGCACACCCGGATGTACACACTGATGTACACCCCGTTTAGTCAACCATAGCACTACACAGACAAGCAAGCAGATATTTCTGAATTTCATACGTTTTACATATGTGCCTTACATAAAGCTGGACAAATGCATTCGTATGTTAGTTAAAAAATGCAAACATGTGAATTTCAAAAGAAACATATATGTGGAACACAACGGGAAGGATGTGTATAGATAAATTAGACAATATTTTCGTCAGGTATGGAACCACCGTTTATAGACAAATTGTTGGTATCCCTATGGGTACGAACTGTGCACCACTTGTCGCAGATGTGTTTTTATTTTGCTATGAAAGAGATTTCATGTTGAGTCTTTCACCAGATACCCAGGCAGATGTTATTGAAGCTTTTAATGACACCTCTCGGTATCTGGATGACATATTGAACATTGACAACCCTTTCTTTCCAACTATGGTTAATTATATTTATCCTAAAGATATTCAGCTTAACAAAGCTAATATATCTGATAATAACGCTTCTTATCTTGATTTAGATCTCTCGATTGAAAATGGTGAAATAATAATCTAAATCTATGACAAGAGAGATGATTTTAATTTTGACCCCCGAGCATCTTCTTACGAGGTGTATGTGTCTCAACTTATTCGTTTTTCAAGAGCTTGTACTCGAGTTGGGGACTTTAATATTCGTAATCTTTGTATAACTAAAAAGCTAGAACCGGTTTAAACCCCCAGTGGCCTACCTTGCCACTGACCGTTCCAAGGCAGTAGCCCTATTGTCAACCCTTTTGTGTTTGTGATGTCGTTTGCATTTATTATTTATTACTTTTGCCTACTTGTTTGTCTGTTTGAGTGTTTGTTTCTGCGTTTTGTGGTTGACTGTCCTCCTTGAATGCTACTTTCCCTGTCCGATCTTTTTATATTTCTTTAGACATACAACTGGTGTTATTCAATGTTGTATCAGACGAGGAGGCCCACCCAATAAAGATTTTGTATGAAGGAAACAAATTAAGTAAAAGAAACATTTTCATTTCTTTTGTTTTGGATATATTTTGGTTAATATATGTTTGTTCTAAAAACAATAACTAATTTTCGAATGGTTGAATTCGTATTTAGTACAGCTAAATAGTTCACTTATTTTTTCTTTTCTTCATAAAGGTCAAATGCAAAGTATCATATAGCTATACCCGAGATAGTTAGAACATATACGTTTTCCCTGTTGTTGTCAGTGACCAGGTTTCGTTGTCATTGACAAACATTAAGCATAAACAGCTTGCTTATTTACTGCGGACATAGTACACAACCGATTGTATCAGGTATATAATTTGAGGCCCGATTACAGGTGTTTTCTTTGACTAACATTAATACATTGAATATTGTCCAGGTTAAAGCTAGATATTATTTGTTGCTTTACGTGTACGAAGGAAAAGAAGAAGTTAACTAGATATATATGATATTTGTAATTTACTTGCATGAAGAAAAAATCATTTTACCATAATCGCTATGCTCAATACCAAACGTTGTTGATAATTATTTATTCTTTTTATAACAAATGTAACAGCAAAATACAAATAATGAGAAACCTGTTTCTGTTTTATTATGTTTACTACATATAAAAGGTTTCAGTATGGGCCACGTCATCCGTAACAATGTTGAATATCATCATTTTCTCATGCAATTGTACGTCTAACAGTACTTTACAGCTAATTATACAAATTCTCTCCCCTCTAAATAGAATAGGCTGGAAATAGGTCCTGAATTAAAGGCCGGAGTAATACTGTAAAGGCCGAGGCAAGTGAACATATTTGCTTTTCTAGCAAACAATGCACTGTCTATAAGTAATGTAATACCCCTACCCCACTTATTTAATTAAAACTTGACAACCTGTTTTGAATGCATGGAGAATTTGTCAAATATGAAATAAATCCATTACTTACTAATACTTTATCGTAAGAATACAAAAAATCAAATGTACGCCCCCAGACAACACCCCCGCCCCCACCTACTCCCCCACCACCCGCTCCAAACAGTACAGCATAGTAGAGATAAGACAACGTATTTTTCTGCAGTGTTATCACTAAAATGTTCAGCATGTACATTCTATGATTGCTGTCCATGTGGATATTCATACAGGTGATCATCGGCCTTTAAGGTTATGTGTGTTTGAATGTGCTTTTAGAGTCATCCGTGAAGAAAATTAGATGTGTCACTGCAACTTCAAATGGTTCAATACATACTGAAGAGAATGGTGATTTTAAAATCGTCAAGTTATTCAGTGTAGAAATAACCGTAAAATGGGTGTTGACAATGTTATCTTGAGGAATTACCATCAGTACAGTCAATATATACTTACTCGCTTAGAATCATTAGCCTAAAAATAATGATACATTAAAACAAAGGTAACAAGTCAATGCCCCCATGTTAAATTCGCATAGTCTGCTACTTAATGTTTTGCGTTATTATTACTTATGCCAGTCACCCATGTTATATTCCCATAAGACACGTACTGTATAGTGTGCACTGCCGTACACTGTTGTAATGTCATGCCCTGAAAGTGACGTCACTGGCGAGCATCTTTGTCTGTAACGTTACCCTGCCAATCGCATTATCTCGGTATCAATGTCTAATGATAAAATCTGACGTGTAATTTCTAGGTGCGAATAATTGATTTTGAGCATGGAGAAGGAGCAATATTTTGTCATGTTTAATTTCAAAAGGATATTCATCAGAACCGAAATAATATCGCATATATATGTCGGTAAAATAAAAACAATTATAACATTCCTGTGAGGGCGACAGTGACTATGGTCAATGTCGACCTCGGCTGTGCCTACGCCTATGTCGACATTGTTTTCCCAAGTAATCACTGTCACCCCTCGTAATAATAAAATATACTCGGTAAAAAATGTTTTGGACCAGGGTATATAAAGTCATATAAAAATAGTGGACACAATTTAAGTATCTTTTTTTAGTAACCAAGAATTTGGTACCAGAAACATTAAATTCCAAACAAGATTTGATTTTAAAAAAATATATCGAACACACAAAGGGTCTGTAAAAAATGTTGCAAAGTCCATAAAAAGTAACAGTTACGGACACATTCGAGTAACCAATAAAAATATTCCAAACTTTCATTGTAAACGAAAATTATTGTTGATTGTTGATCTATTGTGAATTATCAACTGAGATAATAAGGGTTATGGTCGATGGTCATGGTTCAGCGATCTTTGTACGGGTTCGAACAATGCCATGGTCCAAAACTTTTTTTACAAAGTATATATTCATTTGTATACGGGGCTTAGTAACACGATAGACTTTTAACTCAGAAATCACGAATTCCAGCCTGACAGGCGCTACTTAGTTTCTATGGTCTGTTCATGGGCCTGGCTCTTCATTCCGTAGTTGGTAGGATGGGAATGTAAATCAAGAGAGTCTCGTGCATCGTATCTGTCTACCGTGCAGGTTAAAGAACCATGAAAAACTATTCGATTGAGAGTAGTACATGTGTCCCGGATTTCTATCACTTTTCCCTCTCCCTCGGGCGGCTCTTAATGACCTACACTAATGTGTGTGTGACTTGTTATTTTAATTATTCATTATAAATATTCATTTAAGGTAGTTTCGAATTATTGCTCCTAATAATATACTGGCCGTGTATTTCTAAATTAAGATTTGAAAGCATCTATGCGATTACACTAGGCTATGTGAAAGTAAAAACAAACAAGCTAGATCTACGCTATTAAATAAATGTTATATTCGAAACATTCCTCGTTTGCCGATTTTATTCTTTTATTTTATTTTATTTTCAAACTATTTATAAACGAGAATTAATTAAAATTGTCAAGATAAAAACGATAGCCGTGCATATTTTTTCATTTATTTTGAGTTTCTAAAAAAGCATTTCCTTGTTGGTGGCTGCAACTACCTCGCTAAATATCAACACGTGCCCAAGCAAACCAGAAATGTTCCATGTTTTATACTAAATAAAATAACTACTGAAAAGACGTTTCCTGGAATGCAACGAGATAAGTAGCAGAGTCAGATTGTATTTAGTATGTTGATGAGAGGTAATATAGGGTGTAACACCTTTCACGCCCCGTATCACCAATTGGAGCCGTATACTAATTCATATCTAAGTAGCAGAGTCAGATTGTATTTAGTATGTTGATGAGAGGTAATATAGGGTGTAACACCTTTCACGCCCCGTATCACCAATTGAAGCCGTATTCTAATTCAGATCTATAAAAACTGGGTATGAAGACCCCTAAAGGCCAGGGCCCGTATTTATAAAGCAACTTAAGTGGAAAATATTACTTAAGTCAAAATTTAAGATTTTTACACATTTTTAAATATCCTTATTAACCTCTCAGGAACACTACACTCCATCTATTTTAAGATAAATGTTAAGCTGCAGGTTTCATGTATCCATAACCTTATTAGCAATATTAAGAAAACGTATTAAATTGATAGAAAAGGGTGTTAAAAAAAAGATAAATTTTGACTTAAGATATTGCTAAAAAGCTTCATGAATACGGACCCAGTAAAAGTAAATTCACACTAGTTACAGTATGATCATGATATTTACAATTACCTGCTTGAAGCTGGACTTGACGTGTATATCCGCAACAATAACTTGCCGGTTTCGCCGGCATCCTTCGTCGTCGGCAATAAAGCGTAACGGCCTTTCTTCAATTCGACAGATCCGAATATGCTTCTAGATTTCATGTAGTCGGACTTGAACATCAGGTCACCATTTATGTGAACTCTGAATCGTCTGTTCTCTTCAACCTGTGTGAGAATACAGAAGATACAAACGTCTATGAATGCGTATCATAACTTCAACCTGTATGTGAATATAGAATATACAAACGTCTATGAATGTGAATCATAACTCCAACCTGTGTGTGAATACAGAAGATACAAACGTCTATGAATGCGAATCATAACTTCAACCTGTATGTGAAAACAGAATATACAAACGTCTATGAATGTGAATCATAACTCCAACCTGTGTGTGAATACAGAAGATACAAACATCTATGAATGTGAATCATAACTTCAACCTGTGTGTGAATACAGAATATACAAACGTCTATGAATTCAACCTGTATGTGAAAACAGAATATACAAACGTCTATGAATGTGAATCATAACTCCAACCTGTGTGTGAATACAGAAGATACAAAAGTCTATGAATGTGAATCATAACTTCAACCTGTATGTGAAAACAGTATATACAAACGTCTATGAATGTGAATCATAACTTCAACCTGTATGTGAAAACAGTATATACAAACGTCTATGAATGTGAATTATAACTTCAACCTGTATGTGAAAACAGTATATACAAACGTCTATGAAAGTGAATCATAACTTCAATCTGTATGTGAAAACAGTATATACAAACGTCTATGAATGTGAATCATAACTTCAACCTGTATGTGAAAACAGTATATACAAACGTCTATGAATGTGAATCATAACTTCAACCTGTATGTGAAAACAGTATATACAAACGTCTATGAATGTGAATAATAACTTCAACCTGTATGTGAAAACAGAAGATACAAACGTCTATGAATGTGAACCATATCTTCAACCTGTCTGTGGATACAGAATAACCCTCCATTAATGTTAAATGTATGTCGTCTGTTCTTTATAACATGTATATGCAGAATAGACACTCCTTTATTATGTAAACTATCTTTCTTCCGTTCTCTTCAACATGTATATGAATACATAATATACACACTGTTACTCATATGAAGTAAATATCGTTCGTTCTATTAAACATGCATTTCAAAACAGAATAGGCAATATTTATTACTGTTAATTATTTATCGTCTGTTTTCGTCAATCTCTACGTCAATACAGAATAAACAACATTTTATACTAATGACGATAACTAGATTAACAAACAAAATTAACCTATTCTTAAAGAGACGTAGACAATAAAATGACAATATGCATTAATGTTACCTTCATGATTTGGAATCCGATTGTGTTGATGTTCTGTCCGAATGTTTGTCTGGACGGATTGATGTCGTGTTGTTCAAGTGATACCATGATCTTGTCTTTAACGCTAGATATGTCAAACACGAACTGCAGAGAATTACAATAATTATGTATCAATAACTAATAATTATGTATCAATGTTTACGTAAAATGCCGATATGCGTTTAACTTATTAAAGGACGGTTATATGCGATATATGATTATATACCCCGTACAACAACACTCAAGGCTAAACAAAGTCGTGCTCATATTACTGAACGTCAGAAACGACAGATAACTGCATGTATACGCCTGTGACAGCGTATACTGACAAACTAGGAGACAACTAATTCATGACGAAGGACATACCAACCTCCGCGCAGGGATATTGTAGCCACTTATTCCTGCCACCTCACAAATCACGTGACGATAGCTGAGGCCATGTGATTACAAAAAATGGCGATACACTACGTAATGCTTGGTACAGCAAACTCTTGCCGTAACCAACAGGCAATTGACAATAACATCGATCATCACCTTCGAGAAGATGTTGAAAACATTCAACCTGGTTTTGGCTTGGATGTAATCTCTTTATTAAATTTACGCACATCTTCTGTAATGCTTTCAACGGAATACATGTTTGTTTACAAGTACTGTAACTTAATAACCGGTGTGCATGTTCGCTAAAATTGATTTTTGTTTCATATAAATCAATTATATTTGTACCCAGATACCGTTTTTCACACTATTTTCCTATATTATGAACAAAGCAAGTTGAAATATTGGCCTAAACAATATTTAACCAAAAAATTAAACTTAGCTTAATGTGTGTAGTGGCAGTGATTACTGTAACTGAAAGGGGAAGTAACCACTGCGGGGAGTTTGAGGACATACCTGTGGATTACTGAGAAACGTGGCGGAATTCCAATCACTGCCGCCATTCCTTCCGGCCACGTGCCATTCTGAGTGGAACATCGATTCATGCCATGACTTCTTAAGAGTGAATATCGAGGTGTTGACAAAATGACAGATGTCGACGTTGGTGAAGCATTTGACAAAGTCATCCAGGCACATCCTATTAATATTACGTTTTAAGTTTTACAGACTAATAATAAAATGCAATATCTAACATGGTTTATTAAAATACTCAATGTTGATTGGTTATTGGGGTGGTCTGAAAAAAGCTATATAAACCTCTGACGTCATGTACGTCAACCGTTAAGACGTCATTTTAAACGCCAGAAAACACGTTAATCGTTGAGACGTCATTTGAAACGTCAGATGCAAAACAACAACGTAATGAAATGCGTTATTTTAAGCGACGCCACGTTCCAACAACACATTTAAATAGGATGAAGCTGTATATTCTTCTCATTTCATGTTGAGAGATAGGCATAAAATGTAAGTTGTGAGAATTTGTTCGTATTTTGTGCAATCTCTAGACAAAATGTGTTTCGTGATACATAAAACTCCATGTTAGATAAGAAATAAAATACTTCCAGCGGGTTTATATTGTGCGAGATCAAAATTTGGTATTTGGGTCTTGAAACACATCGAAACCGTGGGCCTGCGGCCTTTGGTATCGATGAACTTCAAGTCCCGCCCACACGGTATTGATCTGGGACAATATAAAACCTTTGAAATATTTTATTTCTTAAATAAAACAAACATTGAGTGCAAAATTAGAATATTTGTCTCAATTAAAAATGTGTTGCATTTTCATTAAAATAAAATAATGAAAACAGAAATGGATAAGAAATCATTTAATATTATAAATAATACATAATTTGTATTATCTTAGTTTCTAATGAACATACCAAAATTCGCCTTCACTTTCAAATTTCAATCCAATTTTCTCCCATTCGTGACCTGTAATAGCATTCCATTCAGGAGCACTGAAAATATAGAGCGGGGAAAAGCTTGTATAAGTATAAACGTGCGGTTCAGACGAACATTGTTCATGATTAGAAAAAGTTGTATCAGACATCGGCATGTATTTTTTGAACATTTTAAGACAGTAGAGTCATAGAATACTTGCAACTGAATTGAATATGTGATAATAAACGCGTTTATAAGTTTAAGTGACTTTCTTGGTTGCAGGTCAAATATTTCGCAACTTATGACCTAGGTTAAGTTGCAGGTTAATGTTTTGTGGAAATGGGCAAAACTGTAAGGAAAAAAAAGTAAACTATGTTATAAAATTGAATTGAATTGAATGTTGTTTAACGGCTCATCAACACAGTATAGGTTATTTAGAGCCGCCCCAGAGAGAGGGGAAGGATACATAGGAATCCGGGAACCGTGCCCTACTCTTATTATCGAATAGATTCCTATGGTTCTTTAACGTGCTCGGAGGATATACCGATACACGGGACCGCCCGGTTTACGTCCCCATCCGACGGACGAGGCTAAGGAAAAGTGTCTTGCCTAAGAACACACCGACGAAACTCAGTGGCACCACGGAGGATTGAACCCGGGGCCTCCGGTTACAAAAAACCTAAGACACTAGATTTTATCATTTATTAAGTGATAATAAGTGTTTTCAGCTTCTCAGTTGTTAATGTCTACTCTAATAATGTTTACTAAAATATTCAATGATGATTAGTTATTGAGGAGTTTTTACAATGCTTATCAAGTCATCTGATGTCACGTCCTTAAACCGTTAGGACGTCATTTTAAAGGATTTTAAACGTAAGAAAACATCCAAAACAATGATTAAGTTAATTTAAAGCAATGTTGCGCTTGAAAGCAACAAATTGAAATTGTTAAAAAACAGGATAAAACTGTATTTTCTTAGCTTGGTGCTGAGAGATGGAGATACAATGTAAGTTGCGAGAATTTGTTTGTATTATGTTCAATCTAAAAACAAATGTGCGTATTAAATACATAAAAATACATGTCAGATAAGAAACAAAATATTTACAGCGGGTTATTGTGCGAGATATTGATGATCTTCAAGTCATCAGGTCACCAGGCCTTGAATTCACCAACAATTCTTAAGCTCAAGTATGCAAATTTCGATAATCACAAATATTTCTATAAATTTACAAAAATAAATCTTCATAAGAAGCTGCTATGTATAAATGTGATGCATACTAATTAATAGCAACTCCTTATGATTGTTTATCTTTGAATGTCATGGAAATATTTGTGAACGAATTTTCCGTACTTGAGCTCCAGTATAAGAATAGTTAGAAGAATGGTTGGTGAATTCCAGGCTGGGTATTGATCTGAGACGATATAAACTCGCTGGAAAGATTGTATTTCTAAATTATAGAACCTATGACACTAGAGTGTATAAGTGATAATAATTGTTTTAAGCTTCTAGTTGTTAATGTCTCCTAGAGTGAACGTTATGACTCAGGTTAAGTTAGGCTAATGTTTCGTGGAAAACATCGTAACTCTGCAAAGAAAACTGATTTATAATACCAGCTATACAAATGTGTTCAACAAGCGATAATGAAACAACTGTGTACGGTTTTAGCATCCGAACTCGAAACTGACCCAGGTTACGTTGCAGATCAAAGTGTTAATCTAAAGACTCCAACTACAACATGGAAGACGACGCCAAAGCAGGAACAAAATTAGTCATTATGTGTCTGTCATGCCTGCCCAGGCGTGGGGTTACAAAAAATATACATACCCATCCGACCAGGCACCGGACCACTCTTTAGTTCCCCAGGGGTTAGCCAGTCGGATCATAAACAGTTTTGGGGAACCAATTTTACCCTGAAGTTTCTTTGCAACTTCAATCTCTATCACATTGGTGATGTTGTAGCCGTGGCCGAGAACAAGGCCCTGAGCTGTCTCCTGGCCAACTTCTTCGGGCTGACACTAATGGCAAAAGAGTATGTTGTACTTATCAACAAAATAGTGGATTTGGGCTGTGAAATAAAAGTGGTATCGGATAAGTGTAGAGTAAAGTGTTTTGTGTTGTTGTTTTTACTGCAGCTGCCGGAGCTTTTTATTTAATGCCAAGAACTTTTTCTTAGAAAAACAACTGTTAATTTATATCATTAGCTTTGAAATTGTCTATTTAAGAAAATGAGCTGTAGTTTTGAAAGTCGGTTAAGTATTTTAGGAAGTGTTGTCATTTACACTGGAGATGTCAGTTTGGCAAACAACAACTTTTTTAGAATTCGATATGAAAGTTACATCATTGTAAATAACCTTAATTTACTTAGAAATTGAGTTGTAGTTTATTGAAATCGGTAACATATTTTAAAAGTTAAAAATAGCAATTTTACGATGACGCCGACAATATATATGTTCTGCATAAACTTTGAGTATACTAAATACTGAAAGGGGATCCCTTGGAAGTAACAAAAACAGACAAGAGATAAAAGTAGCAGACTCGTTTTTATTGAGTCTGTTCATGAGAGGTAATGTAGCGTGTAACATCTCTGACGCCTCCTAGCACCGGCTTAAGCGATATACTACTTTAACGCCACTAATTTTGGACATGATGATCTCAAAGGATCAGTAAGTAATAACACTACTGATTTGTAGTCGGGGCAATTTTTAACGACCGCCACACAGTAAAGAAAGATAAAATTATCGGACATTGGAAAGCAGCATTTTAGGACGACAGTCAACCACAAAACACAAACACGCAAACAGACAAACGAGAAGGCAAAAGTAATAAAAAAAGTCAACGACATCACAAACACAAAAGGGTTGACAATAGGGCTACCGCCTTGGAACGGTCAGTGGCAACGAAGGCCACTGGGGGTTTAAACTCGTTCTAGGATGCACCAAACCTCACACTTACCCTACTGTCATCCCATTAAAACAGGACAGTGTGAATAAAAAAATCCCCGCCATGATCTAATCTCTAACCAACAAGGTAGCATCAATAGGCAATATAAGTAAAACACAAATATGCTCGTGTAAATATAATACAAAAAACAATAGCCTAGAAAGCCACAATGAAGGTACTCAATGATTTGGCAGAAGCCAGAGCAACAAGAGAATAAACCATTAAGGGCACGACAAGAAAGATCATAGTCAAATATAAGTCATATATTCACTCAAACACTGATTATTTAACAAGAAGTAACAGTAACATTCCATTATATATTTACATAATGTGCATGTAAAACAGTCACTCATAACAGACAATCGACTAAATATCTTCTAAATCGGTCGATCGATTTTACTGGGAGTCGACCTGTTAATAAGCTGTCGACGAAACAATGACATTTAGAAAAGTCAATAAAAACAAAAATTGCCGAGACACGAAAACCAAGAGTCAGTGATGCGTAAAGGCCATCTTGATGAAAAATTGAGATAATATATTTAAGTCTTGAAAAATCTTGCTAAAAGTTTATTGGGAATGACAATAGATATGGTGCACCCTAGAACCTGGTTTAAAACCCAGCGGCCTTTTTTGCCACTGACCGTTCAAAGGCGGTAGGCCTATTGTCAGCCCGTGTGTGTTTGTTATGTCTCGTCTTGCCTTTTATTCATCTTTATATATAGTTGTTATTTGTTTCTTTGTGTGGTTGTGGTTGTGTTTGACTGTCGTCCTTGAATGCCACTTTTCCTGTTCGATTTTTATATCTACTTTTACATTAATTTTAGAAAGAGTCTTATTAAAACACATAATTATGTTAGACCTAGCATGTTTATTTTTTAGATTTAATGCAGTCAGAAAATGAGACAGTTTACTGAAGTTATCAATATACATTAAAATGCGCTAATATTAAGAAACAGTAGATATAAAATTCGAACAGGAAAAGTAGCATTCAAGGACGATAGTAAACCACAAACACACACAGAAGCAAACAACAACTATAAAGATGATTAAAAGGCAATATATGACATCACAAACATAAAAGAGTTGACAATAGCGCTACCGCCTTGGAAAGGTCAGTGGCAAAAAAAAGGCCGCTGGCGTTTTAAATCAGGTTCTATGGTGCACCAAAACTCACTCTTACCCTATTGGCATGCCAGTACAACGGGACAGGGTAAATAAAGAAATCACCGCCAGGTTAAATTCTCTAACAAACACTGTTGCATTAATAGGCAATATAAGTATAACACATAAATTATCATGTATAACAAACAAACGCCTAGAAAGCCACAACGCAAGTACTCAATGACTAAACAGGTCAGAGCAACAAGAGAACAAACCATTAAAGGTACTACAAGACAAGATTTAAGACAAGCATCAGGCGCTACCGTCCTTTGAGGATTTAGGTAGACGTCATCATAGGGTCCACAATCTGTCCTGTCATCGCACATTCAAAGAGGAAAGCATAGTGGCGAACTGTAAATGGGTCAACCGCTAAAAATGATGTATGTTGCAAAATGATAGGGTCATACTAATAACGACTATTCTCAATATTGTTTCATAGACATAACCATTATTGTGTTGTTGTTCATTCTCAGCTAGAAATGTAATAAATATTGTTTATATGTTATATAGAATTCGATTAGTTTATTCTTAACTAGAAATGCAACAAATATTGTATTTACTTAAATTATATAGAAATTACAAAAATAGTACTATGCACTGCTCCGGCTAATGACGTGACTAATATATATGTATAAATATGTTTTGTATTGATACATGATGGTGTACAGGTCAAAATAATATATATATTCTGCTCCATGTCCGTTTTAGAACAAGCTACAAATTGTCATATATTGTTTTGTTTATCATCCGATTTTTATAATTTTCCCCCGTTTCCAACGTTTGGCAAAGCTCTGAAGAGTAAAGCGAGTTAAAATGAATTCTATTTCTCTCGTTAAAGAACACTGAAATATTAAAGTAGCTATCCCGCCAACAACAGCCAACTTTTAAAGCATATGTACACCGTTTCTAAACCTACTGATGACGAGATATAACTTACATAATTTGAGAATCAAAACTCTATAGACACAATACAAACAGCTTAAACCAGCCACACCAAACCCACTAGAGTGTCGAAGTACGTGTTAACAACTCATAATGTATTTGACGCATATTTTATCAAAAAAAGGTATTTTAAGAATCCGTGAATAAACTTTAATCGACACATATACATTATTATATGAATGAACACCTGGATAGAATTTTGATAAACGGTTTTGTATTATAATTTTTCTGTCAAATGGCGACTGGTTTCGTTTACATTTCACTCACTATACTACTCATTGAAGGAAACAATTTTGGACTTTAATAAATTTTTATTACAGTACTGTATATTATCGGGTTGAAATTTAACAGTTTCCATGTGTCTTCTATCCTTGTTATAAAGGTGGTAACATGCATACTTACATCAATATTACAGTTCATCAAAGCGTGATTTTCTGTAGCTTCCTTCAACTTTGTGAAGAAGGCCAGCTGAGAATTGAAATCAGTCAATCCAAGTTTCGCCAGTACAAGCTTCTCTGCAACGCCGCCGGTAAAGTCGACCAATGCGTCAGCGGTTCGTCCCGTAGCTAAGGTTTCATAGTCTCCATATAACCTGGAAAATGGTTGTTGTGTTTTTTTATTGTGTTTTACGTCATTTTCAACACATGTAAGGTTATATATGACGGTCGATTTTTTGTAGTGGATGCAGACCACCCACTTTTCCTGGGTAGATCCAGTACTGTACCCCTCCCGCCATCCGTACGAATCGACACTTCCTCACTTACAAGTCGAGCTCAAAGTGGAATTCGAACCCGCAGCAGTGAGAGGCCAAGGTTTACTACGCAACGTCGTTAACCACTCAGCCACGGAGACGCTTTGGAAAATGGATGCCAAATGAGCAATATTTGTTTTAGTATTAATATGCAGTACTCGTTCTACCTAGAAAAGAAATGGGATGATCTGCCTCCAAAAGAATCAGCTGTCAAATATGGCCCCATATTTGCTAAAAATGACGTAAAACACCATTCAAACAAACACACAATCGTCTGGTTTCAGTCACAATGATTAAACATATCATACAACAATAGAAATAAAATGTATAATTACTTTGCGTATGCCTTTTCGATGAGAGCACTCCAAAATTCGTTTCTGGAATTAGAATGGCAAAATACCAGTTTGCCGCCTTTTGTCGGCAATCTATCGTCAACGACAATGTCTACCCATTCGCCGAACCTCCAAAACTGGAAATGAAATACACCGGCGTATGTAGGTTTCTCAGCCTTCTCGTTCCATTCTTGACTTTTGATATCTGGTACTACCTGCAAGAATGAAGAAAATGATTCAGAAACATAGTGTACATTGCTGCATGTTTTAAGGTTAAAATCGCAAGGGCGAGATTATAGATACTGCAGTATATAATTAATAAATATTTATTGTGTCCGAATAACAGTGCCATCCGAATTACTAAATGAAATAAATTATGCCTTATTATCCAGAGACTTTATTTATTCTTACTTTTGAGTTTGCTTCTCACATGTCTCAAGAGGCTTTCAAGGATATTATGCCGGGTTTTGCGTAATCAGCTGATGGTTCTGTCTTTATTTCGATGGTAACAATAGAGGAAGAGTTAATTCCAGTTTATTTGCTCGTGTTCAAACAGCTGAGACTGTTAACACGCGATTAAACCAACGAGTCCATATTTATCTGAGCAGTGAGGTTGTTTGTTTTGTTTCATCGGAGAAAATATTTATATCTTCCAATTTAATTTAAACCACTTGCATTTTTAATTTAAAAACAAGTGTTAAAATGACATGGTCATACACGTTTAGTAGCGATCACTTCCTTCAACGTGGTAGCGTCCAATACGCTATTGTTCGCGCCAAATTCATAGCGCACAGAGGTGTATGTTAACAGGTTAACTGTTAGGCGTTAACACATGTTATATGTTGCCATTTGCACAGACCTCTTTTCGATGTATAAAACATGCATTCCGGATTTTTTGTCGTTACTTATTTTCTTCTAATTTACTTCGAAACTGTCTTGATTTCTCTAAGAAGCCGAGTCTAAACACGCTTCCGAACGTTCAAATGTTACACACACGTCGGTTTAAACTATTGTTTCGGACTGCACGCTAAAAACCCATGTTGATTACATCGTTACAGAGACACTGACATGAATGTTCCGTCCCGTTAACACAGATGAAGTGTATGCTATGTTAACAGGTAACTGTTAGGCGTTAACACACCTAACATTGCCATTTGCACAGACCTCTTTTCGATGTATAAATGCATTCCGGGTTTTTTGTCGTTATTTTTTTTGTTCATAAGGAATATTTCTTTCTCCTAATTTACTTCGAAACTATCTTGATTTCTCTAAGAAGCCGAGTCGAAACACACTCGTCGCTTTAGACTATTGTTTCGGACTGCACGCTAAAACCCCATGTTGATTACATCGTTACAGAGACACTGACATGAAATGAAATGGAGTGTTCCGTCCCGTTAACACATCATATAAGGTTATATTGGGACAGCAATTTAAGAGGGAGATGAAGGATGAAGTTTTCAATCAGACAAGCCTCCGCCAGGATGTGCACCCACATAAGTCGGTAGCTTTAAAGCACAATGCCTTACAAACGGACCTACCCATCACTTAATTGGTTTGAATAATCCTCACTGCACATACATCACAATGCCTTACAAACGGACCTACCCATTACTTAATTGGTTTGAATAATCGTCACTGCACATAGACCACAATGGCTTACCAACGGACCTACCCATTACTTAATTGGATTGAATAATCCTCACTGCACATACACAACAATGGCTTACAAACGGACCTACCCATTGATTAATTGGTTTAAATAATCCTCACTGCACATACACCACAATGGCTTACAAACGGACCTACCCATTACTTAATTGGTTTGAATAATCCTCACTGCACATACATCACAATGGCTTACAAACGGACCTACCCATTACTTAATTGGTTTGAATAATCCTCACTCCACATACATCACAATGCCTTACAAACGGATCTACCCATTACTTAATTGGTTTGAATAATCCTCACTCCACATACATCACAATGCCTTACAAACGGACCAACCCATTACTTAATTGGTTTGAATAATCCTCACTGCACATACATCAAAATGTCATCTGAATTTAATCTACTTATTGTAACAGTAGATGTACCTCAGTTGCAAAAGAAACTAGACACTTTGAAAATTTGACTTTAAACCCTACCCTTTTTATCAATCGACAGTCCCTTAATGATTCGACCTATTGAAAACAAATGACAACATGATATTGGCAATGGAATGATACAATCTTTGGTACCAAACATGGCATATTCATTTTGGAATTTGTCAATTTAATTCTAAAAAAACATTATACAATTAAATCTAAACAAAACTCAGTGTCCAGTTTCTTTTGCAACTTAGTATACATAAGATAACCGCACGTACTGGCGCGTATCATGTCAATTCGCTGAGATATCCGAGTCAAAATTCACCAAAGTTCAATATCAATCTCATATTCATTGGCTTGATTACCGGTGTGCATACCAAACGTATGTATCTGTTTATTTCGGCAATCGGATGCAATCAAGATACTGCGATTGAGCTACCTTCGTCATAATTCGTAACAACTTTCCGCATTATGACGTATGTAGTTGAAACGCAGTATCTCGTTTGCATCCTATTCTCGAAAACATAACAGAAACGTAAGTTTGGAATGTACACAATATATCAAGACAAATGACAAGTAGATTGAAACTGGACTTTGGTGACCTGTTATTCATTACAGTCTTTGGAGATAGCTGAGCCCGATATTTATAGATATCGGTGGTACATTCTCAAATACTTTTGTTTTATTACTTGAATTTTGAAAAAGTGGTTCCACTATTTAAGCCTTTAAAGGTTATTAGTATTGTTTAATCACCCTTAGGATAAGTTTCCTGCTTTTTAATTTAGTCTTTTGACTGTTACCTGTTATACACAGGCTTCATATCCTCTGTTCCCAACTAAACTCCATTGTTTTCTCGTTTAGAGCAAAGCGTTTTGTTAGAAACTGGGACCATACGCCGCTGGCCATGGAATGGTGTGAAAATACTCATAGAAGGTTCACCGTCATACCTAGTCTCTGCCAGCTAGACCGTATCATGCATATGTCTCACTTGCAGATATCGGTCTGGGCAGATTAGGCCAATTAAAGCGCCCACTAGCGATTATCACCATTTATTCGCGCATTTTTTTCACGCGCATGCGTGACGTCATGTTGTAAATAGACATACAACGTCAATGGTCGATGCATCAGTTAACTATTTTAACGTAAATTGCTGCTTCTTAATAGTTCAAAATAAGAAATTAATATTAAATTAACTTAAAAAGATGTATTTTGAAAGTCTCGTTGAATCTCTCAAAATCTCTCCAAAATCGCCCAAAACGAGAGGGCGATTATAAACGTCCTATATTCCCCAGGCCCTGGTTCTGGATCCGTGTAGCATAGCGTAACGAAGAAATCAGAAGCGGGCCGGGTGACCGAGGCTAATGCATACCATCTACGGGATGGCTCAAATTTCTGTACTATTGACTTTTTAAATATTGAGTTCTGCTCAACCTGGGGCTAGAGGGTGTGAACGGTAGCACTTTTCACTACCGTCTCAATCAAACCGAGACTGCAATATTTTCGATATTTAACGTGTTCGACGAATTCCAAATTTCTTTCTTCATACTTCGACTCGAATATCTCAGCAAATTGACAAAGGATCGCACGAAGAAAGGTATTGTTTGATAGGAAAATTATTTCCGCCCTCGATAGTGTACATGGTGTGTGTCGTCCTTGATACTGCTGTACACGTCTGCTTGACCTCAGAAAAACAACACTAAAATGTCCCGTTACAATTCTTCATAAATAATTATAATAACAGAACGTAATAATCAAAAGATGCAATTTCCTGTGAAAATTAATCTCTTAAATGAAAGTAAACAATGCCAGAGAAAGCAATATACCAAACATGTGTCGCTCGACGATTACTATTGTTTTCATACAATTTTAGAGACGATAAACTGGTTAAAACGTTGACACCACAATGGATAAATAATTGATTTTGCCTTGCTCGCTATATGTGTCTCCCGGCGATATCAATACATATTATATTGACATGGCAGGTACTAAACTGAAGCAAAGAGCAAAGGATCAATACCTTAAAATCAATAATGTAGATGTCACAAAACATATTAAAACATAACAAGCTTGGTTTCGAACAGTTCTAGTAACATTTTGATATTTGCAATTAATTTAATTTCACAATATGACCACAGTCGCTGATTCTTGACATGGTTTATTTCTAATTAAAAAACACTATCATTATTTGACTGGAAGACTCACGCTTGTTGTTTGTGAATGTATTACTCTTTATAAATGAAATCCGTAAGATAAACAAAGCAAACAAAAATAAATTATCTAGTTTTTTCTAAGTTTCAATAAAAGGATAAATAACCTGTCTAGGCCTTCGGATGAGATTTTAAACCGAGGTCTGCTCTCTAAAATGTCCAGTGCAACACAGCGAGGATAAATTAATGCCTGTACGTACAGACGACCTGTGTTTGTTAAACGTAAAACAATAATAAAAAAACACGAAATTAATCATTAGAAATCAAATCAAGAAATTGTTTTCATACCGCATTAAATAGTTTCGGCTCCTTAGCGAGACTAGCACACGCAGTAACAAACCACGTGTTTCCGATTTCGCCCTGGTTCAAATCGTCAGTTGTCACTCCCTCTACCACAAGTTTAGGGACTTTGCACAGCTCCTGAAATGGTAGTTAAACATATGTGATAAGTCATTGTAGTTACTGTTGGAACTATACATACACTTAGCTTAAGGATGTTGGCTGGGCAAGTTTTAACATTTAGTTTTCGAATGTCATAGCATCTTGTCATTTGCAATTTTATGGAAAATTGAGCAGTAGAACATATTTGTTTATCTTGAAATTTCACTTTAAGCCCCTGCCCAGTCCGAACGAATCCGGGCGTGGAGCGGCGCCCCGTGGCACATGCGCTGAATTCCCCGGATCGACACTGCGGGTCCACCCGTTTGCCTCTATGCGGTTTCACGTACTCTTGAACTCTCTCTTCAAAGTTCTTTTCTTCAAAAAAAAAACTTTATTCATAAGTTTAAAGTTGTGACTTCATTTCTCCTCTTTTTAGTAAAATGTGGGAGGTAGAAACACGCGTATTTTTCAAAGACGTCTAATGTAAAAAAAAAAGAAAATTAAAAAATGAGTACTGTGACCTATCCTTTTTAGATTTTTTTGTATTTTAATAATACCAGCACTACGACCATTTCCAGCCAACTTCCTTAAAATCCCAAAGTGTATGTATTAACTATCATTCTTTGAGATACTTGTAACTAAACGACATTTTACGATTTATGTATCAAGTAAGTTTATATGTTTCAGTGATTGTTTTTAATTTTACATTTTTACTAGAAATTGTATTGCTTATAAGATATTTCAACTTAACACCTTCGAGGCGGTACCACTGTTTTCAACCATATTTGTCAACCATAGTTGTCAACCATTTATATTTGTGGTGTCGCGTACTTTACTTCTAAATAATCATGTATCCGTGTAATTGTTGTCTCATTACGTGGTCCGAGTATTAACTTTCATACCCCATCCACCCCTTCTCCAAGAAGCGAAACTAGGGTTGGCTGGGGTATGAAATAAAACCTTAATTTCGGCTTTAAAAGTTTGCATATTGTAAAATTAAAGCATTTAATAGGTAATTTTAAACATGTTATCGCATTTTTCAGTTAAAATATTTTTAAATTTGTTTTATTGTCGAAATATCCGTTATAAAATCCTACTGATATAAGCTTTCCCAACGCTGAATGGTATTAAGGCAGGACCACGTAATGTGCTTTGAATGCGTGTTTTTGCTAAAGAGTAACGAGCGGCGTGCCCATTCAACACTCGAGCGCCTCATTATAGCACATGTGGTAATATCAACAAATATCAAACGGATGTTAGCATGAAACAGCACTGAAACGATGTCCTTGGATAAAAATATATATTATTTACAAAAAGCTCTACACACAAACACATGCACGATTACTGAAGCGTTAAGATTACATTTCTCGAATATTGTAAACAGAGATACACTAAACGAGCACCAATATACCATTCAGAACAAATCCAAATATGTTTGGCGTTTCTAAGAAAGAAATAATCTTGAAACACATAACAGTTGTTGCATTGTATTTGTTTGTCGTTGTAAACATGTGTATCATAAACCATACATTTGTCTGATTCAATATTAGGTTGCATTTGCCTCATGTAAAGACACCTGAAAATTATATTGAACCATTTTCACAAAAATAAAACGTATTATCTCTTTGCAAAGTGCTGAAAATGACTTTAAACACCATTCAAACAACCAACCCCCTTGCAATGTGTTAAATATTTTCAATAACATTATTGGCTCTAATTTATGTTGACTTTATTCTTGTATGTGAAACAATATTTTTTTTTAATTGTTTACAACGTCAAATACTGAAGTAACACTGTAAACAAGCAAAGCACTTTCAGATACATGTAATTCCTTTTCCGATAAGCACACACAAACAAACATTAAGCAGAGTTTCCACTAAATTTTCAGACGATTTGAAGGTTTTCTGTCCGGTATTGGGTAGTTCCTTTCCTCTGTTTGTTTCATTGACACTTTATTCACCAGCTTGAATGATAACATCAGTTATCGCTGTGGCTCATCGATTGATACCTTTAAAACATTTGTTTGCGAGTTCCAAGCAACACAAGCAAGAGAGAAAAGTATTGGACACTGTTATATTGAGTCTGTTCATGAGAGGTAATATAAAGTGCAACATCTCTCTCGCCCCTAGCATATATTGGCGGACAATATGTTTTGCTTTGCTATGTATAGTGTGCTTCAGGTCTCACACCTCTATTATCTCCTCTGAAAGCTCACGGACCTAGAGACAAAAGGAAAACAGAAAACAAATCTATTTTTTCTCAATTTTAGGCAATTTTTAATTTGAAAAATAGGTTTTACTTTGCTTTAGCATACATCTGCAGTGTAAAAGACAGATGATACAGAAAATCCCATGTTGATATGAGGTTTCATACAAATTTCAGAATTGTTTGACCGAAGCACCACATATTCAGCTAGATAGTGTATGAATTTTGTATTTCCAAAGGGTTCACAAAACATGAGCGAGAAAAAAAACCAACCTGGCTAACTAATGTATTTTATTGTTTTAAATTACTGGTCTTGGCTATACTGAAGATATTAAACCAACAACAATGTTGCCCTGCTTTGAAGCTCAGATGTTGGAAAAGGCTGTACAGTAACCCTATGGGAAAATTAATTGTGGTGTGAGACCTGAATAAATGCAGCACCCATCAAAATCATCCTATCATTCCCGTATCACCTTAATTATCGTCATCATTTATGTTACCAGATTTTAGATTGTTTTCCCTTTCAATAGAAATATAACGTAGACCTTTGCGTTATTAAACTTGTAACTTTCTGATTTGGTTTCGGCCACAACTGAAATCACCCTTAATTGTTCTTTGTCGACAAATAGGCACTGCGCTATTGCCCCATATGTGAGAGATGTCATAACAGTCGTGGGTGCATGTGAAAGTCACCTCCCTGAGAACTATTGAATGTCTTTAGCTACCTTCTTCATTCCTATGGAAAACTTCTCTGCCTCTCTCTCTCAAAAAACAAGTCAAATTCATAAATCATTTTAATTCCTTCAAACCTTAAACGACATAATAGCCTATAAATCAGTATATGCATCTTTAATTAAACCTTTATAAAAACATCCAAATCACAGTAAGTATCTAGCTTTTCATTTCCACTAGATACGAATGTATATGTTCTCCTACTCCCTAGTTACTTGCATTCCTTTACTGAGACAGAAAAAAAATACCCTACGTTTAATGTATGTATACATGGGGTTTAAAGTCGCTTTTAACAGTCTTTCAGTCATATCACTTTTCAGTGATATCACGACGGTATCTACGTGTAGCAGTGAGCTCTATGCTCAATTGTACAGTGCTGGAACACTGGAACGCCATGCGTAGACACAAGACATAATACCCCACCCAGTCACAGTATACTGACACAGGGCAGATCTGTTCTATAACTACCCTGCTGAACGTCAACCAAGGGATCTACTAGTACCCATTTGTATTTCCGAGGATTGAACTCCCCAATATGAGGCGAACACTCTACCACTAGTCCACGCCACGGTATAACTATACATTTGAAACAAGAGGCCCAAGAAGTCCTACTGACAAATATGGCTCGTATAACATCAATGAAGCGAGTGACTATCGTCTTAAAGAGGCAAAATATAGCATTTTTAATTACATCAAGAGCCGTAACTCCACCGTTACTGGTCCGATCTGGCTGTTTTTCGAACTTGGCCAGTAGAGATAATAAAAAAAAAATAAAAAAAAAAAAAAAAAATAAAGAAATATAAAAATAATAAAAGAAAAGAAAGTACAAAAATCTGGTAAAGTTTGGTAAAGATCGGATGAAAAATGAAGGCCCTGTCACCTTAACAAGGCAAAATATAGCATATTTAACGAAATCAAGAGCATAACTCCGCTGTTACTAGTCCGATTTGGCTGATTTTCGAAGTTGTCCGAGCTGTCATTGACATTAACAATCTGATAAAAACTGGTAAAGATCGGATGAAAAATGAAGGCCCTATCGTATTAACGAGGCAAAATATAGCATTTGTAACTAAATCAAGGGCCATAACTCCGCTGTAACTAGTTCGATCTGGCTGGTTTTCGAACTTGTCCGAGCTTTGATTGACATTAACAATCTGGTAAAGTTTGGCAAAGATCAGATGAAAAATGAAAGGCCTATCCTCTTAACGAGACATAAGTTAACGACGGGCGGACGACGGACGGACGACGGACAACACGGCATCCCATAAGCCGATAAGCCTTCGGCCAGTAGAGCTAACAATGGATTATCATTAGAAAACGCAAAGCTACAACCAATGTCAATGATACAAATCGAGACATCCCAAATGAGTTTTTTTTGTTAGATCTCGTGAAACTTAGCATTAGGTCTCATGCACGTTTCGCATTAGGTCTCATGCACGTTTAGCATTAAGTCTTATACACGGTTACCATTCGGTCTCATGAACGTTTAGCATTAGGTCTCATGCACGGTTAGCATTCGATCTCATGAACGTTTAGCATTATGTCTCACGCAAGTTTAGCTTATGTCGCAAGCAAGTGTAGCATTGCCACAGATCATACCACAAGCTTAGGGGCCTGACCTATCTCCTGTAAAGGTACAAAGAAGGCAAATATATTGAAATGTCACATAAATATATATATTGCAATTACAATAAAACACCCATTTTTATGAAATTTGAAATAGAGATTTTAAATTTAAGATTTAAATGTGTCATAATGTTGGCATTTTAATCTACTTACTACAACTATGTTGGACATTTACCCCCAAAGTGGAACTTGAATGCAAAGACTCGGTATGAAGGAAATAGTCGTTTCCAAAACGAATCGGCAGCGTAAACTCCGCCAATTTGTATTTTTTTAGACATGAGGCAACCGTGGCAAAATCGTAAAAAATCTTCTCTTCTCGAAACGTAGACATGGGCTCAATGTCTACGGCGCGTTGGCCAATCCAATCGCGTTGATCATTCAAAACTGCCAATGTCCTTGCAGTATGGTATGGAATGTTATCACCTTTGTGCTATTGTATAGAATTAGAAGGTTTGCTTTTTCAATTATGTCTTGCAAACATACCTGTAGGAACATGTAAAGCAATACGATTGTTGAAAACTATTCATTTCGTCATACAAAAAATACCATGTTTAAACAAACTGTAAATAAATAACAGAGGTGAACCTAATGGTTGGACAAAGTTAACAGATATGTATCACGGGCAAGAGCAGGTGTCGAGATATAAACAGTTCCCCGGGTTTCAATTTCAGTTTGAACAAGCATCAATATATTAACAGGTGAAGCCACCAGAAGTAACTTTTATGTGTATTTAATTAAGGTCATAACAATGGATTTCTATGTTGGACGCATCCCTACCTTAGGTCGTTTCCATTCAATTTCTTGGTCTATTTTGCTGAAAAACAACGATTTATTATTGGCGGGGAACTCCGAGTCTTCAAACAGTTCTCCCTTCTTTAAGCAGTCACTTTTTATAGACGAGTATTTCTGGTTCTTGAAGAGTGTCGGCATCTTTGTGGTGTGCGTGTGGCTGTCTTTTTAATTGGGTTCTTACACCATCATCCTGTAAAACAAATCCATCATTACACATTGACACACGATCCGTGATTTAGAATCTGTGATAATGATAAATAATCCGTGATAATAATAAACAATCCGTGATATTGATAAACAATCCGTGACAGTGATAAACAATCCATGATAATAATAAACAGTCCGTGATATTGATAAACAATCCGTGATAATGATAAACAATCCGTGATATTGATAAACATCCATGATATTGATAAACAATCCGTGATATTGATAAACAATTCGTGACAATGATAAACAATCCATGATATTGATAAACAATAGTGATATTGATAAACAATCCATGATATTGAATTGAATGTTGTTTAACGGCTCATCAACACAGTATAGGTTATTTAGAGCCGCCCCAGAGAGAGGGGAAGAATACATAGGAATTCGGGAACCGTGCCCTACTCTTATTATCGAATAGATTCCTATGGTTCTTTAAGTGCTCGGAGGATAAACCGATACATGGGACCGCCCGGTTTACGTCCACATCCGACGAACGACGCTAAGGGGAAGTGTCTTGCCCAAGAACACACCGACGAAATTCAGTGGCACCACGGAGTATTGAAGCCGGTGCCTCCGGTTACAAATACGCCGCGCAACCGACTGCGCCACGCCAGCCCTCTAAACAATCCATGATAATGATAAACAATCCTTGATATTGATAAACAATCCTTGATATTGATAAACAATCCTTGATATTGATAAACATTAAACATTGATAAGTATTTGGGGTTCTTGCTTTACGATATGTGTGTGATTGTGTTGATACCCTTTCTTACACCATCCTGTAAAAATATGAATCGTTATTACATATCGACATACGGACAGTGGCTTAGAATCGCGAGATCGATAAACATTTAAATGGGTACCCGTTTCTTACGCAATCCTGTAAACATGTGAATCATTCCGTGATTTAATATCCGTGATCTTGATAAACATGTTAATTAATAGATGAGTATTTCTGGTTCTTGCTTTGCGATATGTGCGCGGTTGTGTTGGCACCCGTTTCGTACAAGATGAGTCATTACATATTGATACACGAGAAGAGATTTAACATCTATTTCTTTAGAAGTGTATGTGTGGTTCTTGTAGGATGTCTGCATCTTTGCGATGTGTGTTTGGATGCCTTGTTACCCCTCTCCTACACCATCCAGTTAAGAAGTTAAATCATAACATAATGGCACACGAACGTTTGTTTGTTTGTTTGTATGATGTTTTACGTCGTTTTCAACACATGTAAGGTACACGAACGTTTGTTTGTTTGTTTGTATGATGTTTTACGTCATTTTCAACACATGTAAGGTACACGAACGTTTGTTTGTTTGTATGATGTTTTACGTCATTTTCAACACATGTAAGGTACTCGAACGTTTGTTTGTTTGTTTGTTTGTATGATGTTTTACGTCATTTTAAACACATGTAAGGTACACGAACGTTTGTTTGTTTGTTTGTATGATGTTTTACGCTATTTTCAACACATGTATAGAGGATATTTGTTGGTTTGGAGTGAATATAGGATTTATTTTCATCGAGAACTGAGAAAACTTATATTTTCACGAGTGCTTTATTCACGACAAACCAACAAATGTTCTATTTATTATATACTTTTTATCATGCAAAACTACCAAACTGTTTCAAACAGAAAATACGTTTCGTTCCGACAGTTCCCCCTTTAACGTATTCGCGGATAGATATATAGTAACGCCAGCGCGTGAGGCGATTTACATATATTTAGCGCGCATAGAATATAGTTCTAAACGTTGACACAAATTATGACTGTCATAAGCAAATGTAGAAAAAAGTAGTTCCATTTTTTCCGGCAGTGAGAATATTAGTTCTTATATTCTCACTGTGAAAATATAAACAATGAAAATATAAGGCTTATTCTAACCATACAATCCAATATTTCACTGGGAAGTATATAATAAAAGGTTATAAATGATGGTCGTTTTTTTTATGAGGAAGACCACCCATTTTTCCTGGGTAGAACCAGTACCGTACACCTACCGCCATCCGTGAGAATCGACACTTCCTCACTTAGAAGTCGAGCTCCCAGTGGGATTCGAACCCAAAGTCGTTAACCTCTGGGCCACGGAGACGCATGGACACACGAACGTGATTTTGAATCCATGATATTGAAAAACATCTATTTCTATAGAAAAGTGTTTTGTTTGTTCGAACGTGTTCACAAGTGTCTTATTAAAAAAAAAGACAATATGATGGTGGAATAATTGCACAATATTGAAAAGTTAATAGTAAATCGTAAACTGTTGATAAACATTCAATTGTCATAGATATGTATAAAAATATCTCATTCTCGGAAGGTTTAAACATATTTCAGCTGCTTGAGAGTTTTTTACTCGTGTGTTACACGACTGAGCTTGAACGGTTAAGATAAAATCATACGCAATGAACAGTCAATTTTATGGACAAATGGTTTTGTTTTTCATAGATTGTATGCCCCGTGTGGTTCCGGGGACCCCGTTTGGTTACGGGGCGTAGAATAGGGCCACTGCAGATCCCGTTGGAGGCGAAGGCAGGGGTAGAACCCCCCCCCCCCCCACCCCCACCTTCCCCCAAATTCATGTTCATTTTATCATTTTTTGTTCATGCTCATTAAAGGTCTTCATCATGACCCCTGCATTGTTTCAGGTGCCATCTAGCTCATATCACTAAGCAGTGGCAGAAAAACTATAACGTGGCTCCAGCGTAAATGGAGTGTCTACAATAGAATTTGCAGCATCTCTGCAGTTCAGGGTGAGAAGGTTCTACGCCCGTTCTCCATATTTTATCTCGATGTACATGGAGGACGAGCATGGCATGTTCATTCCTGTTAGGCGCCATATACCCTTTCATGTGTTGGTGCGCCTTAAAACCCAAATGCAATTCAATTCATAGATTGTATACATCTTTGCTATGTGGTGTCGGTTGTTATTCGCCGCAAAGAGAAAATATGACTAACTGTAAATCCATTGCAGATCGTTAGGTCTTATTTTATGTAATTCTGTAGGCGTTAAACTGATCGAAAGATTAGTAAAAAACATTACCCAATTGTGTAGATATAATGTACCATGTAAAAGTATAGTTTACGAATAAACATGATATATAATTTCAGGGTGAAACAAATGGAAACTATACAGAACTACTCAAACTCTTACACTAGTGATCCTTTCATACGAAACTTGGCAAACGCGTTTGATAGCATTGAACCTAACGGTATTGAACTTTACATAATAACCGTCTATATAATAACCGTGTATGTCCGCCAGGGGTAAACGCATCAATACGGCCATTGTTAAACAACTTAAACAAACGTGATATATTGTATCATATTTCGTGACGTTGGTTTTTTCAATTGTCATATTCAAAAAGTTCAAATAGACTTCAAACGAATTCAATAAGTGAAAATAAATATCCGACCCTCAATGGCGCAGTAATATTTCGTTCCATTTAAGCCGTTTGCAGATATAATCAACTGCATTGATTAATCTATAAAGATGAGTTATACTGATATCAGAATCGAAGTTGAAAATGCAAAATGTGCTTGATCATTAGATTATCTGTTAGTAATTCACCCGGTAAGCATTCTGGCGCAATCCTCGCTACACTTGGTTTTAGACTACTGAACTGAATCTGACATGGAGATATTTATTTATAGGTTAATATATTGCTTAAGATAATATATTACTAAGGTGTGCCTTATAGTGATAATAGCCCGGGGAGGATGATAATAGCCCGGGGAGGATGATAATGGCCCGAGTGTTTTCGATGTTGTTCAAGTCCCAAACACCAGGTTTTGATCTCGCACAAGATATAAGTTTGTACATCACATCGCAAAAACACGCGGCTATCCTTACACCGTATGCAACAATCTATTGTAAGAGGGGTAGTCAACAAGTAAATTTATATAAATTAAACCAACAGCTCCTTCTTTCATATTTAGATTTATGGAATGATGGACTAACCTCGGGAAAATGGTTCGCTATTTGCCCGGGCAATCGCATCGGCCCAGGCAATAGTCGATTTGATTAGAGTTGTATTAGCATAACAGTTACCCTGCACTGCATGCTTGGTACAGTTCGCCACTATGCTTTCCTCTTTGATTGTGCGATGACCGGACAGACTGTGGGCCCTATGATGACGTCTACCTAAAGCCCAATAGGAGGGTGACGTTTGAAGTTTGTCTGCAATCTTGTCTTGTCGTGCCCTCAATGGCTTATTCTCTTGTTGCTCTGGCTTCTGCCAAGTCAATGAGTACATTCTTTGTGGCTCTCTAGGCTATTGTGTTTTTGTATTTATATATACACGAGCATCTTTGTGTTTTACTTATATTGTCTATTAATGCTGCCATGTTGGTTAGAGAATAGTTCATAGCGGATATTGCTTTATTTATACTGTCCCGTTTTATTGGGATGACATTAGGGTAAGTGTGAGGTTTGGTGCACCCTAGAACCTGGTTAAAAAACCCAGCGGCCTGTTTTGCCACTAAACGTTCCAAGGCGGTAGCACTATTGTCAACCCTTTTTGTGTTTGTGACTTCAAATGCCTTTATTTCTTATTAAAAAAAGGAGTATAATAATGGACCTTTGGAAACGGCCGAGCACGACACATACGAATTATTGCAGTCTCGGTTTGATTGAGACTGTTCATGAGCGGTAGTGAAATATACTAGCTACCGATCACGCCCTCTAGCCCCGGGTTGAGCAGAACTCAATATTCATAAAATCAATAATACACAATTTTAACCATCTCGAAGATGGCATGCACACTGCCATTCATGTTTGTCGTCGTTTTGCTTTTCTTTGGGTTTACTGTGATCTGAGAAAGCTGTATTTCCTGTTCGACTTTTATACTTATTTTTGTTAAACACTTAATGAAAAAATACACACTGAATATATGTAGACATTTTCGGCATAGTGTGGCACTATAAACCTTAATCAATGATAATGAATCTCAAATGCATGGACAATTATGGATCGGTTGGTTGAATGGTTACTTCATTTTCAGCACATTTTATGCTATATATGACGTGAGTTGCTTTGTTTTTTTCTTTTATGGTGGAGGCAGAGCACCCGCTTTTCAATGATAGAACCAGTACTGTATACCTCCCGCCATCTGTAAGAATCGACACTGTCTCACAAGTCCAGCTCTCGGTGCATTACGTGGTCCGAGTATTAACTTTTATACCCCATCCAACCCCTTCTCCAAGAAGCACAAACGGGGTTGGTTGGGGTATGAAATAAAACCTTAATTTCGGCTTTAAATGTATGCATATTGTAATTTTAAACAGGTTATCACATTTTTTCAGTAAAAAACTTTTTAAACATGTTTTATTGTCGAAATGTCAGTTATAAAATCTTGCAAATATCAGCTTTGCCATCGCCTAATGCAATTAAGGCGGGACACCGTAATGGGGATTCGAACCAGCAGCGGTGAGAGGCGAGAAGGTTTCAAACGGAGCGTCTTTACTATACCGGCAACAGAGGTACTTACAATTGTGGAATTACATGTTTACGGCGGTATTTTTTGTTAAACGAGAACGGTATCGGTATATTAAAGAATGCATTTTGTAATTATTTTTTGAATTAGTAAATGAAAAATAAAGCCAAACGCTACAACATTATAGTTATTTAAAAGGTCGACTTTTCATTGCGCAGAATACGTAAACAACCAACAGCTGTATTATGAGACTAAGCCTCTCTCAATATGTCTCTATGTACAAACATGTTCAGTGTAATCTACGTGTTTAATAATTTGAATATAAATGTATTGAACTTTTGACCATTATGTGCAACAATATTAAGTCGTACATGTTTAGGGTTAACAAGTATGCACCTCTTATGCCATAATTAAAAGCATGTGTTTTAGCCCGAACGCGACTGGTCAAAAAAACAAAACGGCCCGAGTCCTTTAAATATTTCAGTAAAATATGATTTTTATTTTAGAATAAAAGAGTGTTTCCTCATATTTATCAATTTGGTTTACCAATTGTTTTAGATAGTAATTGTTTGTACAAAGTTAAGATCTATTTTCAGCATTGCAATACACACCACTACAGTCACACCCAGTATACGAAACTAGTCTTTAATAAGTACAGAACTAGCGTCCAAACAAACTGTTAAACTTTAAACACCAGTCACAAACGCTGACATATACTGAAAGGAAAAAGAAACGCAGGGTGCGTATTTCGGCTATATATTGCATATACTGCACACTTAATTCCATATATATTCCAAGGAAATCCCAAGATGTTTTGTAAAGTGCAGTTAGTTAGAGAAAGGACACAACTGTGATGTTTTAGACGTTTTAATCACAGTACACGTTGTAACAAGAAATTCATAAATGCTGAAGTTCCTCTTTGAAAAATTGAGCCAGTTCAGTATTGTATTTAATGTTAAGTGATTGCAACATTTAAAGCCTAAGTTTGCTCACCTGCTTGAGCCAAATGCGCATTCTGACGATAATGAAACTTTAAAGGGGTAACCAATGATGTGTTCAGTGCTGTTTAAACCTTCTTTCTAAAATGACAGGCCTAATGTCGCCCTGTACCATTCGATTAGCAGTAGCATATTAAACATACAATATATAGCGGAAATACGCACCCTGCGTTTCTTTTTCCTTTCAGTATACATGGTAGGAAAAGAAAAAAAAAATCTACCTACCTCTAAGGTTGGGTTTGGGCAAAATAAGATATTTTTAAGTGTGGCCTTAAGTATAATCCTATCGGGGATTGCGTGACAAAATGAGGAAGCAGTACAACCCAACTATGCATGAATGGGTTAACACAAAAGTTAACGTTTAGTAGATTAAAACATTAATCTAGTTCATGCCAACAACAAATAATCAAGAGATAAATACACAGAAATATGTTATAAGCTAGTTCATGTGTGTATTCATCAATAAAAAATGTATATTGCATACTGTATTCATCAATAAAAAATGTATATTGCATACTAAATAGGTGTGAAATAAATGTAGTATTATGAAAGCTGGATGTTAAGTGTTAAGTTACCGTGTGAAGTTGAATGTTAAATTACTTAAGAAAGTTTGTAGAAGGACATAATGTTATATGATGCCAATTGTAACTGCATGTAGAACTATCACTGAAGGTGATGAATGCCCCAGCTTAAATTCTAAGTCAAACAAAGGGCATAATTCTGAAATAAATTAGGCAATCAATAATGGGTGATGTAGAGGGACATAAGGTCATCAGTTGTTATCTGTATGTGAAGTCTTGGAACAACCCATTCAAAACTGTTTGAGGAATTCAAGTAATAAAAATGTGTTACGGGACACGACGCGACGCGACAGGACGGGACAAAAATATGTTACGGGACGCGACGCAACGCAACGGGACGTTACGGACAGTGTGATTCCTATATAGCCCCAACTTTACTTTGTGAAAGCGATGGTATAATGACTTTTAGAAGCATTAGATGAAGAATTAATTTCCCTGGACATTAATAAATTCAAGTCAAAAAGTTACTTTGAGTTTGATGTAATGCAGTTTAAGCACTGAAAGGCTGGGACGTAAAAGCATGGTCAATTCTTTACAAGAGCAGTTGGGGAATAGCGCAACTCGTCTATTTGTTGTTCCAGAAAACAATACATTATGCACCTGACATATCATCACAAAAAGAGCCACCTCTCGTCGTTTAAGCATTCGTTAAAGAAATAGAAGAGATATGGCCATGAGCAATATCAGCAAATGAGAATGAGGACACTTAAAAAAAGAAATAAGGGGGATGGGGAGCAGGTAATGGGGCGGATGGGTGGGGTTGAAGACAATAAGGGTGATGGGGAGCTGGTAATCGGGCGGATAGGTGGGGTGAGCTGATGATTGCTATGGTAAAAGGAATATAGAGAAGGACATATCTATGCAGTATGTGCTTTTGAAAAATATCAAAAATTGTAGGGAAAAATGAGGGAATGGAATGGAAGGGAGTGGCCGGAGGAGAGAAGATGCAGATTGAGATTAGCAGACAGATATTTTATATACTCATATACGACATATTGTAAAACAAAAAAGTGTCCAATACAAACACGCCCCATCCACACCAGCGAGACTCGTGAGCAACATGCACAAATAGAAAACAAACAATTTGACATCATCCACAGTACTAGATATAAGAAGTGTTTAAGGAAGTTTTTTAAGATAACATTGACCCTCTCCCAAGATGTTTTTATCAGCTATAAAGACTTAAAATAACATTTGTTTAAGATAAAGAAATCCTCAACGACACGGGAAAGAATATAAAATACTAAGGCCACAACTTAAAAATACAGGTTATCTCTTGTCCATTTTCCAAACCGAGTTTCACATGATAAGAAACCTTCTGGCCACTCACCGCTGCTGGTTCGAATCTCACTGGGAGCTCGATTTGTGAGAAAGTGTTGATTCTTACGAGTGGCGGGAGGTATACAGTACTGGTTCTACCACTAAAAAATCGACCGTAAAATACAGCCAAAAGAGTGCAGAAAAGGACGCAAACCAACCAACAAACCATTATGGTAAGAAACATCTGACAGAGAAACCAGCATACATGGCAGAGATTATAAATGTAAATGTTACAGCATAGATGACATAGCAATCCCAACTATTTTAAACGTACCCATGCTTATACAAAACATTAAATACCCACTTTCCCATGCATTTATATATAAGAGCTTTTGAAACTGAAAAGATTGTACTTTGTAATACATTAATAGGATTCATTGTGCTATTCTGACATAATAAATAGTAACGTTTACACCAAAGAAAACATTTCTACCGTGCGCCTTTATTTCATAAATACTATATATTGAATGTTTGACTTGCTTTCTAATATTGTACAAAGGTATGTCAAATAATTTACATGTTGACTTAACAGAGAGATCTATATTCATGTTTACCTACCCCATATTAAAGGAACACAGACAATCTGTAAATAGTTATTATCAAGTATAACAATTAACACCTCGATGTATTAGTCAAGTATCATTTTGACTTTAAGCCTGCTTACAATTAATTATCAAATACAATATAAAATTTGGAGTTTTCAATTCGTCTTCATTATAATTTTTATCACATGGAACTGCTTGTATTCCGTATAATATACCCATTACGTCATTGTACGTATTTCATTATATTATCCATGTGTAATAAAAGGCGACCGAATCACGTGCACTGTCAGTACGTTCGTCTAGTCAATGTCCCGGAACACCCGTTTAGTCCGTGGAGTCCGTGGATATAGCACTGAATCGGCGATGTTGTGAGGGTAACAGTCCGCCGTATGTAGATTCACCACAAGCAATAATGTGTAGTTTATTGTCGTTTTTGAGCCATGTGATAAAAAGGATCTGACACTGGAGGCTCGCTTAATAACACATTCCTGAACTCGTTTAATAAAATTGTGTATGAAATGACAACGAGTGTCAGATCCTCTATATATATATATGCAAGTTCATATGTCTATTTAAATAATATCTTAGGGATATAAAAGTATGTCATTTAACGTATGATCTGTGCATATATATTTAAATCACCGTCTCTTATAATTCTTTAAAGAATGATGTTTGCATTTTATCAATGTGTGTATACATTGTATGCAGACAATGAGACGCACATACATATATATATATAAATCTACCCTATCGAGGCGCAGAATAATCAACATTTAGTAATAAGCAAATGCGTTGAGCTTTGAAATATTCCGCAAATAAATTGTTCGAAATTACGCAAGTTATGCTGAAACCACTAACGAGACATCACAAGTTTTCAATTAATCAAGATTGCGAAGTGTCCCTTTAATATATCTCTGTTACAAACACGAAGCGGCGGTTTTGGTTTTTGTGATTCGTACAATTTCAAAAAGGTAAAGCAAATTATCAAATGAATCGTGACTTGAGTATAAAGGTTTGTATAACTGTGTTATTAAAGTATGTATTGAAAAGGATGTTATTCAGCAGTTTGCGTATTTAAAAAATCGATGTAGAAATTCAACGGAGGCGAATTCTGTCAATAAACACACGCATATGGTATTTTGTAAAATAAAGCAACATAACCATTAACGTTGTTAAAAAGTACTTCACAATTATAAAAATAAGTATGGTTTACCTAATTTGCTTACGAGAACGGTATGAAATATACATACATATATTGTTTTGTTTTGATACGTTTTACTCATCCGATATTACATAAATGATCCGGTAATACATCCGATATTACATAAATGATCCGGTAATACATCCGATATTACATAAATGATCCGGTAATACATCCGATATTACATAAATGATCCGGTAATACAACTGAGCCAGTTAAAGATAAAGAAATGTTGAGATTATTAAAGTAGCTATCCCGCCAACAACAGCCAAATTTGATAACCTATGAACACCGTTTCTAAAGCTACTGACGACGATATAACTTACATATTTTGAGTAGGAGTATACAAACTCCATAAACACAATATAAACGGCTTTAACCAGCCGGGCCAAATTCCAAAGCTGGAGCGTCGAATTAAGAGTTACCAGTTCATAATTCATTTTACGCATATTCAGTCACGGGCACTTTAAGAAATACCTGCACTTTTAATCGGTACATATACATTAGTATATGACATGAGCACCTGGATAGAATTTCATATAACGGCTTTTTAGTGTAATGTTGCCGTTATCTGGCGGTTTAGATTCTTTAAGAAAAAGATAAATGTTCACCTTCATAAAACATTAATATTTATTCGAGATTGATGAACAGACAACTATGTACAATGTTGCTGTATTAAAACTAATACAACACGTTTCAAACTGCAGCCTTGTGGAATAATTCCGATACAGTACAGAACAAGGACAAAGACCTTTAGCACCTAATCAATACACATGTCGATTTTACTTAACGTATACGGGTCTGTAAACAACCTTAATTACCTATGGAACGTGATCTACACTATAACACGTTTGTAGACTTATGTCCGTTAAAAAAACGTATGTGTATATATGTATATTGTATGATCACATGGACCTACTCTACAACACGTGTGTAGAATAATGAACTACTCTACAACACATGTGTAGACTAATGAACTACTCTACAACACGTGTGTAGAACACGTGTGTAGACTAATGAACTACTCTAAAACACGTGTGTAGATTTATGAACTACTCTACAGCACGTGCGTAGACTAATGAACTACTCTACAACACGTGTGTAGATATATGAACTACTCTACAACACGTGTGTAGACTAATGAACTACTCTACAACATGTGTGTAGACTAATGAACTACTCTACAACATGTGTGTAGACTAATGAACTACTCTACAACACGTGTGTAGATTTATGAACTACTCTACAACACGTGTGTAGACTAATGAACTACTCTACAACATGTGTGTAGACTAATGAACTACTCTACAACACGTGTGTAGATTTATGAACTACTCTACAACACGTGTGTAGACTAATGAACTACTCTACAACATGTGTGTAGACTAATGAACTACTCTACAACACGTGTGTAGATTTATGAACTACTCTACAACACGTGTGTAGACTAATGAACTACTCTACAACACGTGTGTAGACTAATGAACTACTCTACAACACGTGTGTAGACTAATGAACTACTCTACAACACGTGTGTAGACTAATGAACTACTCTACAACACGTGTGTAGACTAATGAACTACTCTACAACACGTGCGTAGACTAATGAACTACTCTACAACACGTGCGTAGACTAATGAACTACTCTACAACACGTGTGTAGACTAATGAACTACTCTACAACATGTGTGTAGACTAATGAACTACTCTACAACACGTGCGTAGACTAATGAACTACTCTACAACATGTGTGTAGACTTATGTACTACTCTACAAGACGTTTATAGACTTAAGCCAGTTAAATAATGAGCAGATATTAAAGCGACACGAAATAATGTATTTAAAGTAAGTTGATTTGTAATTGTATATGGTATGATAATCTGATCGCGCGAAGCCGGTATTTTATAAGCTTGTGCATCGGGGATTATCACTTAAAGCTACACAAACATATTTACATCGCATGATTCTTTGTGGTTGAGTTGGTATTTTTTATCTCGAATTTAATTTTGAAGAAAAATGTGGCGACATTAGTCTTATTATTCCGTCCTCGACGAAACCGAAGGCGTCAACAGTAAGATAATGGGTACTTCTCATACAGAAATAACGTTAACTTCAAGACGTTAAAGCAGCTATCCCGCCAACAACAGCCAAATGTTACAACATATGGACACCGTTTCTAAACCTACTGAATCAGAGTCTAATAAATGACAGATGACCAGTTATATAAATAACGTACATATTTTGAGAATCCAAACTCTATAGACACAATCAGTATAAACGGCTTTAACCAACCAGGCCAAACCACAAAATTCGAACGTCGAATGAAGAGTTGCCAACTCAAAATTCATTTTACGCATATTCAATTGCGGATATTTTAAGAACCCGTTAATAAATGTATACTTATAATCAGCACATATACATAAGTATATGGCCTGAACACCTGGATGGAGTTTTGATAAACGGTTGTGTAGTGTAGTTTTGCCGTTATTTGACGGGTTAGTGCCTCATATACTCTTTCAATTGTTCAGTTTTTGCATTAAACTTGTTGCCTAGGAACAGTATTTACAAGTTTATTTTAACCAAACTCAAATCATACTGTATACTTGCAAATGCGCAGACCACGTGTTACTGACATTAATTTTACGGGTCATTAACGTCACTAGCTTAGGTGATTGTGTTTAACTGTATGTCTGGGGACCGTTATGCCCTAGATCGACCACACTCGGATCATAGTGTATATTGGCAGGACTTACTCCTGACATTGGACAGTACAGAGCAGTTACACAAATGACATAAACCTTGAACCTTAAGGATCATTAACCGTGCCAGTTTAAAGTTAGATTATTTGCATTTAGCTCCGTATGATAGTTAACATTTTGGACCAGAAATATCCATCTAATACAACAGTTCCACAAATAAAGTTCATCTTTATTTTTATGAGTTATTAACTTTCCCAATTGTTATTATTATACCTCACTCAAAATTCTCTATGTAATTTCCCCATTCCCGATCAGTCAACAATTGGTAATGTTTCATGGTAATGTTTCATGGCATGAAACATTATCTCGTGCTTCTAAAAAATGTTCCTGGGAAAAAATGTTTATAACGTTTATAATGTTTGGTATAATAAAATAAATATCACATCCCATGGAGGGTGATAGAACATATTGTCAACCCTCGATGTGGTAATGTCCACCTCGGCTAAAGCCTCGGTGGACATTACCAATCTCGGGTTGACAATATGTTCTATCACCCTCCATGGGATGGGATATTTATATAATGTGTATCTAGTTGTTCTGTCCTTCTGCAATAAAATGGCTGATTGAGTGTTGCTTAACGGCTCAACATATTATATATTATTTAGAACCTTCGGAGCGAGGGGAGAAAGTATACATAGGAATCCGGCAACCTGATCTTTCAGGATCGCCGGTTTACGTCCCTATCTGACGGATCAGGCTAAGGGAAAGTGTTATGCGCAAAAATACACCGAAGAAACAGACGCCGGTGAGATTTGAAGCCGGGTCCCCCGAATTTCAATGGAATAGTGTAGAACTGGACATTGACAGAAGTTAGTAAGATGGAAGTTAGCAACATAAGTATATAGGTGTTCATGTGCTAAAACAGTTTACATTTTATTCCGTGGAATTCTTGTAAATAACATGTTAAACCAAATATTCAAACTGTAAACGTTAACCGTAGTTTGGGGCAGTGGTGAACAGAAATGTTGGGTCTAAATTTTATGGTTAATGTCTGGTCTGTATATATAACTTGTTTTCATTTTTAGTCCAATGGCTTTAGGAGTTGAGCTCGCTATGAGGCAGTTCCTTGTTCATATTATTAAACCAAATATGCGAGAATACTTATTCAAAAGGTACACGTTAACATAGCTTGGGGTAGTGGCGGCTAAGTGGTGAATTGAATTGAATGTTGTTTAACGGCTCATCAACGCGGTATAGGTTATTTAGAGCCACCCCAGAGAGAGGAGAAGGATACATAGGAATCCGGGAACCGTACCCTATTCTTATTATCGAACAGATTCCTATGGTTCTTTAATGTGCTCGGATGATAGACCGATACACGGGACCGCCCGGATTACGTCCCCATCCGACGGACGGGGCTAAGGGAGAGTGTCTTGCCCAAGAACACCCCGACAAAACACAGTGGCACATTACAGGATTGAACCCGGGGACTCCAGTTACAAATCCGCTGCGCTAGCGACTGCGCCACGCCAGCCCTCTGCTAAATGGTGAATAGAACGATAGACTGACTAGAAACGGTTCTCGGATTTCTACTTATTATATACCTCTCTTCCCCCTCTCTCTCTTTGTTGTTTTTAATACGATTTATTGGGTAACATCAGTCAGTATGGAGTAGCGTCTCCGTGGCCGAATGGTTAGCGACGTTGCGTTGTAAACCTTCGCCTCTCACCGCTGCGGGTTCGAATCCCACTCAGAGCTCGGCTTGTAAATGAGGATGTGTCGATTCTTACGGACGGCGGGAGGTGTACAATACTGGTTTTACCCAGGAAAAGTGGGTGGTCTGCCTCCACAACAACAAAAAGATCGACCGTCATATACAACGTTATGTGTTGAAAATGACGTAAAACACCAAACAAACAAATAGTTAGTATGGTGTAGTATTTATGACATCGCTGGAACGGTTTTAAGTCCCATTATAACAGTATTCATGGATATAGCATGCAAGAAGCTCAAACGTGAGATTGTGTGCATTATATACAGACATTCTTACTTCATCCAAATAAAATATTAACATTCATGAAATGTTACTTTTGCAAACATGGCTAGCGTAGCTTTAAGAACGTTTTATATCGGCTTATATTTTCATTCATGAAATTCCGACTGGCTGGATCATAATAAAAAAATCTCTTTATTTATCAACTCTACTGCTGCGTGTGTACCTACAGTATATTAAAGGCAACGTGTAGATCGTTCGTTCGTTTTATTTGGCCTTGGTATGACCAACTTATATGACCAACTTAACCTATCCGAAAGCCTGAGTTTAGTCGTCTAATTTTTGATATTTACGATTGTATGTATGTTGTGTTTTAGTATTTACGCCTTTCTACAGCTACTACTATATTGTTCTATAAATTTCACAAGGGTAACGTCACATACATTAGTAAGAGCGTAAACACTAGCAACAGGTTTAGAACCGTTTGTTTCTGTTGAAAGTCTACATCCAGATACGTTAATCTGTTGAAAATCTACATCCAGATACGTTAATCTATTGAAAGTCTACATCCAGATACGTTAATCCTGAAATGTACGTACACTATATTTTCCACAACTGTAACCTTAATGTAGGCTATATCTTAGAGATTTATCGTACAGCCTTTGACAGCAGATATACAACTACGTGCATACATGTATAAATACACAAATCAATATATACACAACATGTAAATTTAGATTGACACAAGTTGTCGTTTTATGTCGGTAAAAACGAATTTCCATATTTCCATATCTCCTACATTAAACACTATTTCCTGCAAGTAAAAACAATCTTACCGTAAACTAAGCAAATCCAATGCACCTAAAAACACGACCTCACAATCTACCTACATATACTCCATGTACTGTGTCGTTAAAGTGAAAAAAATGTATTTATATTTCACACTCGTAACGGTACCTGCAATCGATAAATCGATCATGGGAGTTAATACGCACTAGAAAGGTTAATACAACACCGCGATAATATAATGTGGTTCTGGTGAAAGTCAGATACATTAAAGACACGATAATATAATGTGGTTCTGGTGAAAGTCAGATACATTAAAGACATGATAATATAATGTTGTTCTGGTGAAAGTCAGATACATTAAAGACATGATAATATACTGTGGTTCTGGTGAGAGTCAGATATATTAAAGACATGATAATATAATGTGGTTCTGGTGAAAGTCACACACATTAAAGACATGATAATATAATGTGGTTCAGGTGAAAGTCAGATACAGTAAAGACATGATAATATAATGTGGTTCTGGTGAAAGTCAGATACATTAAAGACATAATAATATAATGTGGTTCTGGTGAAAGTCAGATTTATTAAAGACATGATAATATAATGTGGTTCTGGTGAAATTCAGATACATTAAAGACATGATAATATAATGTGGTTCTGGTGAAAGTCAGATACATTAAAGACATGATAATATACTGTGGTTCTGGTGAAAGTCATATACATGTACATTAAAGACATGATAATATAATGTGGTTCTGGTGAAAGTCAGATACATTAAAGACATGATAATATATAATGTGGTTCTGGTGAAAGTCAGATACATTAAAGACATAATAATATAATGTGGTTCTGGTAAAATGATAATATAATGTGGTTCTGGTGAAAGTCAGATACATTAAAGACATAATAATATAATGTGGTTCTGGTAAAATGATAATATAATGTGGTTCTGGTGAAAGTCAGATACATTAAAGACATGATAATATAATGTGGTTCTGGTGAAAGTCAGATACATTAAAGACATGATAATATAATGTGGTTCTGGTGAGTCAGATACATTAAAGGCACGATAATATAATGTGGTTCTGGTGAAAGTCAGATACATTAAAGACATGATAATATAATATGGTTCTGGGAAAAATACAGATACATTAAAGACATGATAATATACTGTGGTTCTGGTGAAAGTCAGATACTTTAAAGACATGATAATATACTGTGGTTCTGATGAAAGTCAGATACATTAAAGACATGATAATATAATGTGGTTCTGATGAAAGTCAGATACATTAAAGACATGATAATATAATGTGGTTCTGGTGAAAGTCAGATACATTAAAGACATGATAATATATAATGTGGTTCTGGTGAAAGTCAGATACATTAAAGACATCATAATATAATGTGGTTCTGGTGAAATGATAATATAATGTGGTTCTGGTGAAAGTCAGATACATTAAAGACATCATAATATAATGTGGTTCTGGTGAAAGTCAGATACATTAAAGACAGAAGTGTACTGAAACCATTGCTCTTCCGTTGAAATGTATACCTGAGACAATTATAACATTATTATGAAGATTGTTTTCCGAATTACGAATTTATAATTTAAAATCTAGTTATATTTAGTTGTTTAAGTGAAACGCGCCCAAAAAAACGGCTGTGAGTAACCTAATCGCATCGTTTTTGCCGAAGCATTGTTTTTTGCCGAACTGTAGCTATGTTTAGAATGTCTTGCTTTTCATTAATTCACTCAATTCAAGGATATTGAATCCATATCTCCAGTCTATTGTATATGTGGGGGTGGGTGAAGATATGATGGGGGACAATTTGTATAGGTAACTGTAAATCACTGTTAGACATACAATTGCATGAGAAAATTGTGGTATTCAGTTTTGTTTCAGATGATGAGGTCACCACAATGAAACCAACATAATGAAACATATAAATCCAGGTGGTTCATTATTTGTGTTTTGTCGTGTTTTTTCTTCTTTTTTTCTCTAAAAACAATGAATTGTCAACAAATGTTGTATTTAGGACAGCTAACTTGTTAATTTTCTATTTATTTTTCTTCATAAAAGTAAAGTTTGAAGTATTATATAATGTTATACCCTAGATACCCTTTATATTAGTGTATATCCCTGAGCTAACCAGTTATCTAGTCATTTAGTGTTGGGGAAATAGTTCCCGAAACGGGTGAATTACTGCGAGCGTTCACGCTCCGAGGGAAGTTACGCTTCACCATGGAAACGCAGAATCTGTCTTCTAAAAGTGTATGTTATTTCAATACAGTTAAAAGCTTTTGCTTGTTTGGATTTAACATCATTTTCAAGCACATTTAAGTCTATATATGACGGTAGTGTTGTTCCGATTAATCGATTTGAATGAACATCGATCAGTTATGTCTGATCTGATTAATCGATTACAATTGTTCATGATCGACATCACTCGGTTGTTGAACATTATGGCTTATTTCATTCTCTTGTACTAAAATATACAAGAAAACGAAATGAGTTATAATTTTGCAATAAGTAACCACATGTATAGTGGCTTACTTATTTTTTTTAAATATATGTTGGTCAGTTTCATTCAGTTTCTGTATTACCAGAACATACTTGATATGTGATCATTTTCTTCATTATAGTCTGAAAAAGGCTTACACTTGTCTTTTATAACAGCAACGTTTAATCGATTAATGATCGATCATCGGTCGGTTAAATTTTCTGAAAATCGATCATGAATTTTCAGCCGATTCCCAACACTATGTGACGGTCGATTTTAATGGTGTAGGTCTGCCAGCTAATGATATTAGGGCACGCTTATTACGATTTTCAAAATAACGTAATTTTATCTACCACTATATGTTCTTCGAACATTTTAAAGGCACTCATGGCAATCTTGAAGTTTTTGTCAAGCATTAAAATTAGCGTCTCAATTTATTAATCCAGTATCTTTTTGACTTATAAATAAATCTGCATGCATATATAATTAAATAAAATGTTCATTTTTAAATTGTTCGTCTTATTCTTTATTATATTATTGGTGCAATATAATCAACAGTTAGTAATAAAAAAACATTTGCTCTCTACTATTCCCATAATCAATATTAATGATTGAACAAATGCAATTTATCTAGTAAACTAGGACGCCGCGAGTTTTTAAAAAATGAAGATTGCCATGTGTCCCTTTAAATAAGAATAAAGATGCGTCAAAACTGTATTTTGGATCGAGGTTTATGTTTTTTTAAATCAAAATCAAAACACAACAACAGATATTTACAATTCACACATTGCAATATCTGTGAAAAGCGAGAATAAAATTTTATTTGATGACGTACACAACTTTGAAATGGTAAATTAATCCACTAGGTAAATGTATTTATCAGTTATCCCGCAACAGTTGTGCAGCTATACAATTCAGATTTACCTCATGTCCCCGTGCAGTCTATATATGTTTCTCTCCGGGACTATCAAGAAATGTTCATATGATGTTTATGAGTTAAATTGCGTTAATTGATATTACTACAAAAAGGGTGGCCATTCATCTTTAAAGGGACACAGGGCAATCTTGAGTTTTATTCAGATATTAAAATTTCCTCCTCGATTTACTTATCCTGCGTCATTTTGACTCTAAAACTGCTTGCATATAATTAAATAAAAAATTGAGATATTCAATTTTCTTCACTATTTTACCAAGTTTTTAAATATATTATTGGTGCACTATTATAAAAAGTTAGTAATATGTAAAAACAATTTGCCTTAAACTATTCTAATAATTAATATTAATGATTGAACAAATGCAAATTAAGAGAAAAACTAACGGGACGCCGTGAGTTTTTAACAAATCAAGATTGCCGTGTGTCCCTTTAAGGTTATTTTTTAAAGGAAAACCCTCTATCGGGATTAACTTCTACCAAAACAGCAAACAACGATTTGAGCAAAAACTACGGATTACCGTTTGTCCCCTTTAAAGGGACACACGGCAATCTTGATTTGTGTAAAACTCGCGGCCTCATCTTAGTTTTTCTACATAACTTGCATTTATTTATTAATAAGAACAGTGTAAAGCAAATTGATTTTGAATAATACTAACTGTCGATTATATTTCACCATTAATATATTCAAATTTATAGTAGTAGAATAACGAAGAAAAGTTAACACTCAACATTGTATTTAAATTGTATTTAAATACAATGTATATGCAAGCAGGTTTAAAGTCAAAATGATACTGGATTCAGAGGCGTAGCTGCCTATAGGCACTGTAGGCATGTGCCTACACATTGTCCCCAGAAATAATAAAAAAAAAAAAAATGCAATACAAACAGAGGGGGTATGGTCGGTTATACCATTTTTTACTCTGGTCTTTTCAGAAAATAATCTGTTCCGATGTTTTTGTTGCGAAATCGCAGATTACAAAAGCTTGAAATCGCGGGTTAAAAACATACTGCTTGCTGCTTAAAACACTGTCAGAATACAGGATTTGGCTTCCTTCTAAAAAAAATCACGGGAGTGGGGGGCGTGCCCCCGGACCCTTCTAGACATTGTTTCTACACACTGATTTAGTCACAGCTACGTCCCTGGGTTTAGTAAAATGAGAAGGTTAATGTAATGCTTGATCAACACTTTAAGATTACCGTTTGTCCAAAGAAATTTCTTAATTATTACCGTGATTACAGTAATTCGTTCTAATGATCTTTAACGTACTTTTTCAGATTGACGTATATACATATAAGTTAATAACAAAAGCATACAAGTTCATTGCGCTTCTTTATACAAAAAAAATAAATAATCGTCAGCGGTTTAACTCTCCCATAAGAATTCGTGCCAAATTTAGACCAGGCCGTGATCAGCCGATGAAACCGCCGTTGACGACGTTCATAATATTTACCCGTCGTGCACGCTATGTATAGCAAATAGAACAAATCACACACACTGTCGACAACAGACAAGTCCTTTTCAATTATTAGTTATTAATACTAAATATCGATTTTAACTTTCCTCAGATACGTCTATTTAAACTGTACTGTACATTCAACCTTACTTTACGACCTGGTCGATTTTATTATATGTAATTATAGTGTCAACTATTAATCTATTCGGTTATAAGTAAATTTGTACTTTGACAGTTTTTCATGGTTTAAGAAGTAGATCAATAGATGAACACATTAACTGACAGTTTAAAGGGACATTGATTTTTTAAAAACTTGCGGCGTCCCGTTAGTTTTTCTTAATAACTTGCATTGTTCAATCATTAATATTAGTTATAAGAATAGTGTAAAGCAACTTGGTTTTTCATATTAATAACTGTTGATTATAATGCACCAATATTTAAACCTATGGGAGAATAAGAAGAAAATGGAAAACAGAACATTTTAATTATATGCAATTTAAATAGCCCCTTTCGTGCGGACATCGTAAGGTGACCTTACGATTACCGTTATTACCGTAAGGTCACCTTACGATGTCCGCACGATGTCCCGACATCGTACGGACATCGTAAGGATGCCGTGCGGATGTCCTACGGGCTTCCTACGATCTCTCACGTCGTCGTCTTCACTAGGGTATTCTGTCGCCTTGGTAGCCTTGCCCTTGCCAGTAGCCTTGCCCTTCCGTGGGCCCTTCTCCCCTCTCCCCCACCAGCTCCCTTGGGTGACATCTTTTTCTTGTGAAATTTTATTTTTTATTTTTCATACAACTTCTCTGTACAACCGAGACTGTTCTGAGCGACTTTCACTCGAAGCGGCTGCTTTTATACCGGACGGGCGCCGCAAGAAATCGCACGATGTCGTGCGGCGCCCGTACGAGCGCCGCACGACGTGCGATTGCCGCACGGGACCCGCAAGATTTTTGACATCGTACGGCAACCTTACGGTTATCGCAAGTTTACCCTACGATTCCCGCACGGCGTCCTATTAAGCCGTGCGGGCGCCGTAGTAAAAAAGGAAATTCCCAAATTCCCGAGGTCATCTCAAGGCCGCCGCAAGGTACCTCTACGATATGCCTGCGGTGAGTACCCAATTTTAAAAATCGTACGGTCTTCAAAAAATTATAACTCCGCGTTAAAAGTTGCCGATGACCTCTACGATGCCCAAAAATCGGCGAAAAAGTCACCGATGTCCGTAGGATGTCGCCGATGCCCGCAGGACATCTTCAAAAACACACATCGTACGGGCGCCTTATCCGCTTACGATGTATTTGTGATTTAGGCGTTTTAGTTGAAACATTATTACTGGCCAAGGTTCGTTGTCCCGCGGCAGTGTCGTAGTGGCAGGCCGTCCGCATTGCAAGCGGGGTCTGTGCTCGATCTCTGACCGGGTCAAACTAAATACTTCCTTGCTTGACGGACGGCAGATAGGTGTTAGTGATACGACTGGTCGACCCAGTAGCAATATGGTGCGACTGGTGGGATATCATGTAATGTGTCTACGGCGTTGTACTACAGCATGGCAGCACTATATAGCGGAGCAACAATATTAAGTCCGACACAGATAAAGATTAGGTGCAAATTATAGCAGTTTTAATTAAACCAAGGGCCTTAAAAAATATTCTTCTCAAGAACCTCTTGACCGATTTCGAGGTTTTCTTTCTAAATGATCGCCAACGAATTTGTTCACCGGCGTCAAAAATGGCCGTGCCCGTGGGGTCCAAATTTTGTATATGGAGATTGTGGTATTTGGAGACTGCATGTTTTTCATATACTTATATAGAACATCTTTGAAACAAGGCACAGAGCTCTCATGTATTACATGTAACATCAGCTTATGGTCCTCTACCAAGTTTATTCAAATGGTGACCCAGGGGTCACATTTGGCCCCGCTCCAGGGGTCACATGTTTTACATAGACTTGGATAGGGAAATACTTAAAAAAATCTTCTCTGAAACTACAAGAGCCATAGGTTTAATATTTTGCATTTACTGTAAGCTTATGGTCCTCTACCAAGTTCGTTTAAATGGTGACACTCATGAGCCTATGAATCTGTATGTGAGGAAGCTATCCAGCTTGCTTGCGGAACGTCGGTGGTTCTACCCAGGTGTCCGTCCGTGCACGAAAATTGCCCGGAGGGGCACCTGGGGTTTTCCTCCACCAATGGAAGCTGGAAAAGTCGCCATATGACCTTAGCTGTTGGTGCAACTACAACACCAATTCAATTCAATTCAATGGTGACATTGGGGTAATATCTGTTCCAACCTCGGGAGTCACAGTTTTACATATATGGTGGAATTCTTTAAAAAATCTTCTCAGGAACTGCTTGGTCAATGTTGTCCAAACCTCACGTGGATGATCCTTAGGTGAATGTTTTTGAAATGTGTTAAGGTCAATGCGACATAAAAGATGACTGCCAGAGAATTTGTTTTATTTTACTTACTTTTTGTACGCTGGGAACCTAGAACCGTGGGTTCAAATCCCACTGGAGGTAATTGTTTTTACCTTTTCGGGGGCATATAGTAATCGCACCGTTCATCTGTCTGTCCGGATTCCGTCATTCCGCAGTTCGTGTCCGGACTGTACCTTCAAAACCCCTGAATGGATTTTTGATTAACTTGGCATAAGTGATCACCATAACAAGACGATGTGTCGCGCGCAAAAACCCAGGTCCGTACCTCAAAGGTCAAGGTCACACTTGAAGTTCATAGGTCAAAAACAGGTACGCAATTTCGTGTCCGGACCGTAACGTCACAACCCCTGCAGGGATTTTTAAATAACTTGGCACAAGTGATCACCACAACAAGACGATGTGTCGCGCGCAAAACCCAGGTCCGTACCTCAAAGGTCAAGGTCACACTTGCAATTCATAAGTCAAAAACAGGTACGCATTTTCGTGTCCGGACCGTAACGTCACAAGCCCTGCAGGGATTTTTAAATTACTTGGCACAATTGATCACCATAACAAGACGATGTCTCGCGCGCAAAACCCAGATCCGTACCTCAAAGGTCAAGGTCACAGTTGCAGTTCATAGGTCAAAAACAGGTACGCAATTTCGTGTCCGGACCGTAACGTCACAACCCCTGCAGGGATTTTTAAATAACTTGGCACAAGTGATCACCATAACAAGACGATGTGTCGCGCGAAAAACCCAAATCTTCAAGGTCAAGGTCACACTTGGAGGTCAAAAGTCAAATTGTGTCCGGTCAATAACTGGCATTCATGGACGGATTTTCAAATAACTTGGCACAAGTGCTCACCACAACAAGACGATGTGTCGCGCACAAAATTCAGGTCTGTGGCCCCAAGGTCAAACTTAGAGGTCAAAGGTCAAATCGTGTCCGGTCAATAACTTTTGCATGCCTGGACGGATTTTCAAATAATTTGGCACAAGTGCTCACCACAACCAAACGACGTGTCGTGCACAAAATCCAGGTCCATGGCTCCAAGGTCAAGGTCACACATAGAGGTCAAAGGACACTTCGGGGGCATTTATCACTTACAGTGATATTTCTTGTTATATATATATATACTTTTTTTTTTAATTCTTCATTTTTATTATTGTTTCCCATTTGGTTGTTAAAGAAAAAAGTATTTTGTTTATTTTATTGTATTTTTTATTTTTAAGTTTATATTTTTTTAATTAAAACTGTGAGCATGGTATTATTTTTAAATTTTTTAGCATGGGTTCGGAGGTTTAAATTTCGATTGTGGGTGTTGTGTTTTGCACTTGTAAAACAAGAGAGCCGCCTAACGGGCATAACACGCACCTTAGGCCTGCTGACCCCAAAAGAAATAGGGTCTGTCTGGCCCTGGGTCTTTTGGCGAGCTTTTCAGAAGAAGGTTATGGATGCAGAAGAGTCCGGGTGTAGAAGCCAGCAACTCTCGTCAAAAGTGGTTTAGTGTAGAATCGCAGTAGTAGATTTGTTCGAAGTGAATATGTCCAATGTAGATAGTCTGTCTGTAGGTGATTAGGATTTCTCGTGATTAAAGTTGCTATGGAAGATTATGACCAATCGGATTGTCTGCAGAATTGTGACGGTCAATCCGATTGCCGGCTCGAAGTCGTCTTATCCAATCAGAAACCAAGAGATTAGCGTCAATCCGGCTGCACGTGCTGCCCGTGTTTATGTTTGTAATGTCTCCTCCGTTGCACCTGCTGATCTTGCAGCTACTTAGCATCAACAATGGGCACCAACCCCATAGCGCATTGTGTCCATTGTTGTGACCGAAGCAAGATCAGTGGATTCCCCACAGGGTTTTTCCAAAGTCGGTATCCGTGGTGATGAGTTAGACTCAGTTGTTCAGTAGCAGAATACGGCTCTTTTTAGGGTCACGTTTAAAAGTTTAAACTTTAAAAACGTAAAATCCAGCACAGTAACACTGTCTCCATAAATCGGTGTTACAGATGTTCTGTTATAACAGTGCTTTTTCTTTACGATGACCCTCTGCAGGACGCGTCAACATCGTCTGTTGTGCTGAAGATGGACATGTCCTGCTGGTCCGATGATCTGGACGAGAAGTTTTATGAGTGTTGGTGTTATGGTTATTTGGGAGAATGCATATTTCCATATAGGGTCACTTTCACTGGCCTTTGACCTATAGGCCCCAAAAACAACAGGGTTTCTCCTCTCACATATGGCAAAGTACCTAAGAAATTGTATCAGTGTACGTGTCACGGTTTTGAAATTATTGTGCGGAATGCATATTTCCATATAAGGTCACTGTAACCTTGGCCACTGTCCTCAAGGTTTATCCTCTCACCTAGGGCAACGAACCTATGAAGTTTCTCGAGTGTAGGTTTTATGGTTCTGAAGTTAACATGCTGAGTTCATATTTCCATATAAGGTCATGATGACCTTGACCTTTGACCTAATGACCCCAAACATAATAGGATATTTACTCTCACCAAGGACAATATACCTGTAGGTATTATGGTTTTGAAGTTATTGTGCGGAATAGGTATTTCCATATAAGGTCACTCTGTCCTTGACCATTGACCTACTGGCCCCAATAACAACAGGGTCCCACCTCAGGCAATGAACCTATGACGTTCCATGAGTGTAGGTGTTATGGTTTTGAAGTTATTGTGTGGAATGCATATTTCCATATAAAGTCACTGCGACCTTGACCTTTGACCTACTGGCCCCAAACCAATAGGGTTCCTCCTCTTACCTCGGGCAATGTACATATGAAGTTTTATGAGGTTTATGGTTTGAAGTTATTGTGTTGAATTCATATTTACATATAAGATCACCGTGTCCTTGACTTTTGACCTGACAAAAATATGTTTACAGAATAATGCATTTGTTTTATGAAAATAACATAAGACAAAGACAACTAGAAATTGTTATTGTCCATGGAACAAAAACGTATGGCTCCCCCACTCGCCCGAACAGACATAATTGACGACTCTAGGTCCAACCGTTCTCTATTGATCTGAGATCGTTTTGATATTCAATATCCCTGTGACTGTATCTACTATCTGTATCAGTAATATCTACTGGTCATGACCGACCATCCTTTCAAGTTTGAGGACCCTAGGTCCAACCATTGTGTAGTTATTGAACGGACAACGTTTTGATAGTCAATGTCACTGCGACCTTGACCTTTGGACTAGTGACCTCAAAATCAATAGGAGTCATCTACTGGTCATGACCAACCATCCTCCCCAAGTTTGAGGACCCTAGGTCCAACCATTGTGTAGTTATTGATCAGACATCGTTTTGATAGTCAATATCACTGCGACCTTGACCTTTGACCTAGTGACCCCAAAATCAATAGGGGTCATCTACTGGTCATGACCAACCATCCTTCCAAGTATGAGGACCCTAGGTCCAACCATTGTGTAGTTATTGGTCGGACATCGTTTTGATAGTCAATGTCACCGCGACCTTGACCTTTGTCCTAGTGACCCCAAAATCAAAAGGGTCATCTACTGGTCATGGCCAACCATACTTCCAAGTTTGAGGACCCTAGGTCCAACCATTCTGTAGTTATTGATCGGACATAGTTTTGATAGTCAATGTCACCGCGACCTTGACCTTTGACCTAGTGACCCCAAAATCAATGGGTGTCATCTACTGGTCATGACCAACCATCCTTCCAAGTTTGAGGACCCTAGGTCCAACCATTCTGTAGTTATTGATCGGACATCGTTTTGATAGTCAATGTCACTGCGACCTTGACCTTTGACCTAGTGACCCCAAAATCAATAGGGTTCATCTACTGGTCATGACCAACCATCCACCCAAGTTTGAGGACCCTAGGTCCAACCATGGTGTAGTTATTGATCAGACATCGTTTTGATATTCAATGTCACCGCGACCTTTACCTTTGACCTAGTGACCCCAAAATCAATAGGGATCATCTACTGGTCATGACCAACCATCCTTCCAAGTTTGAGGACACTAGGTCCAACCATTCTCTAGTTATTGATCGGACATCGTTTGTGACACAGACATACAGACAGACAGAAAACACAAAATCAACATGGCTTCCCTACCACACTTTGTGTGGGGGAGCCATAAATAGTAACAACCAATCTACGCACACACTTCATGTCTCCATGGCAACAATGACGTCATAATTTAAATATCGGTAACCACATGATGAATTTATTTATGTGTCTCTATCAAAACTTTCATTGTAAATTTTTTGAACACAGATATATTCCACATAATATATGCATGACTGTATCAGACAACCAGATATCTGCCATTCTCAATTGCCGATCATAACCTGCAATCATGATTATCAGTCTATTAAACGGCAAACTGGCAATAAACAGTTAACCGGCTACCACCTCCTACCAAAACGGCTATAAATAAACTGTTACAGGCTATCCCTGGCTACCAAGGACAAACCGACTACTTCGCTGGCTACCTGGGAGTATATAAGGAGAGTTGAAATCACGTTCATTCATTGCTTACTGCTTCTTCGAAAGCAAAGAATACCCGCGGATGAGTTCATATCTACTGAACGAAACCGGTCAGGGAATATGTTCATTCAGCTGACTAGCAGGGGTTCCGTAGTTCCTCTCAGCCACTTTTCACCCAGATTTCCCATTTTAATTAACATTCTTTTTCTGACAAATATACATACATAAACCATGATTCAATACATGGAGTGGAACATGTATCACACATAGTCATTAATACATGATATATATATATAAGATAAGCTTCCTCATTTATAAGATCATTCATGTTTTTGTCTGTTATCTGCCGGTTTTCGAAACACACATATAATGACAGCTATAAGTAATAAGGACATTGATACAGCAGCTGTGACCACCATCCACTTCCTGTCTGGGTCCTGCATCTGCTCCTGAAATGGAAACAATACTTGGAAAGGACGTATAATTGTACCTGAACAGAGCAGACATTAGTTCTGGTTTATAACCCAGTTCTTGTTTTTTTGTTTTTGTTTTTATTTGTTTGTTCTTTAGGGTGGGTGGGGGGAGGGTGGGTGGGGGAGGGGGATGGTGACAAGCAACAAATTACCATAATCTTTATTTTTTCAAAAATGTCAGGCTATATCCCTGATTAAATTATGGCAGCCCTGACTTTATCAAACCACTGCCGTTATATTTTGCAAAGTGTCCAATCTTAAAGCCACCTTCTGGGTTGGGAGTTTCATGTCAAACCTTCTCGCCTCTCACCACTGCATTTTCGAATCCCACTTGGAGCTCAACTTGTGAGAAAGTTTGGATTCTCATGGATGGCGGGAGGTTTACAATACTGGTTGTACCCAGGAATAAGTTGGTGGTCTGTTTTACATAGCCTAACATGTGCTAAAAAGGCAGTTAAAAACAAACCAATTTGAAAGTTTTAAGTCCATCTGTCAGATGGCAAAAGAAAATATGGAAAGTCTGAATTTTACAAAATGAACCTACCTTAATATATAGGGCTATTGTTTCAGTCAATACATCGCTGTAATACAGAAAGCAGAAGTAGTTTTAACTCTAAGCCATGTTACACCTACAGTAAAACACTAACATTATATATACAGTATGAAACAATTCAAACCCTAGGCGTGCCTACAGAAAAACACCCTAAGCCTTGAACGTTTTCTCATTGTCTATATTCTTCCTGATCTCAGATGTCTCCCTTCTTCCCACTACCCTGAGCTCATTTGTCCCATTTCTTCTCACTAACCTGATCTCAGATGTCTCCCTTCTTCCCACTACCCTGAGCTCAGTTGTCTCACTTCTTCCCACTAACCTGACCTTAGCTGTCTCCCTTTTCCTCACTACCCTGATCCCAGTTGTCTCCCTTCTTCTCACTACCCTGATCTCAGTTGCCTCTCTTCTTCCCACTACCCTAATCTCAGCTGTCTCCCTTTCTCCCACTACCCTAATCTCAGTTGTCTCCCTTTTCCCCACTACCCTGATCCCGATTGTCTCCCTTCTTTTCACTAGCCTGACCTCAGTTGCCTCTATTCTTCCCACTACCCTGATCTCAGTTGTTTCCCTTCTTCCCACTACCCTGATCCAAATGTCTCCTTTCTTCCCACTACCCTGTTCACACTTGTCTCCTTTTTTCTCACTACCCTGATCTCAGTTGTCTCTCTTCTTTTTACTACCCTCATCCCAGTTGTCTCCCTTCTTCTCACTACCCTGATCTCAGCTGCCTCTCTTCTTCCCACTACCCTGATCTCAGTTGTCTCCCTTCTTTTCACTACCCTGATCTCAGTTGCCTCTCTTCTCCCCACTTCCCTGATCTCAGTTGTCTCCCTTCTTGTCACTACCCTGATCCCAGTTGTCTCCCTTCTTCTCACTACCCTGATCTCAGTTGCCTCTCTTCTTCCCCCTACCCTGATCCAAGTTGTCTCCCTTCTTCTCACTACCCTGATCCCACTTGTCTCCCTTCTTCTCACTACCCCGACCTCAGTTGCCTCTCTTCTTCTGACTACCCTGATCTCAGTTGCCTCTCTTCTCCCCACTTCCCTGATCTCAGTTGTCTCCCTTCTTGTCACTACCCTGATCCCAGTTGTCTCCCTTCTTCTCACTACCCTGATCTCAGTTGCCTCTCTTCTTCCCCCTACCCTGATCCCAGTTGTCTCCCTTCTTCTCACTACCCTGATCCCACTTGTCTCCCTTCTTCTCACTACCCTGACCTCAGTTGCCTCTCTTCTTCTGACTACCCTGATCTCAGTTGCCTCTCTTCTTCTCACTACCCTGATCTCAGTTGTCTCCCTTCTTCCCACTACCCTGATCTCAGTTGCCTCTCTTCTTCCCACTACCCCGATCTCAGTTGTCTCCTTTCTTCTCACTAGCCAGTCTGTATATCAATATTTATTGTAGTTTATTTAAATACAAAATAGACTGAAGGTAGTCTGAAAGATATTATGGGTCTCAAACTAAAATTTGAATACAACCATCATAGTATGTTTCTCAGTAGCATATTCAATGTGCATACACATTAAATTGTCCACTTTATTAGTTATTTAATAGTTTGGCCTAAAAAAAATGCCTCGTTTTTTGTTGTGTTATCATTGGTTATTCAACAACATTCACGTGATACATACTTCTTGATTTGCGATCGAAGTACACCGACTGAATTATATGTTTCACTGCTAGAAATACCAATCCAACATAAAATTGATATTTATGATTTAACAACAAAACCCCACTTGAGTCGTCAAGTTGGGCAAAGCATTTTCATAAACATTAACTAAACTTTTCTTTTAACATCCGGCTATATTTTATGCATGTGCACATTACATGAAAGTGAAGCATATTCAGAGAGGTTTCATTTGCATGTGGATTGACACCAATCACGCTTTCAAATCTAAGTAGGGTGTCAAATGTTGACCCACTCGTTCCAACAACTTCTCTCATACTATTTTAGATGACGTTTAGTCATTGCATGAAGCATCATGTGACATATCATGTGATACATCATGTGACACATCATGTGATACATCATGTGATGCATCATGTGATACATCATGTGACACATCATGTGATACATCATATGATGCATCATGTGACAAATCATGTGATACATCGTGATGCATCATGTGAAACATCATGTGATGTGATACATCATGTGATGCATCATGTGATACATCATGTGACACATCATGTGATGCATCATGTGATACATCATGTGATGTATCATGTGACACATCATGTGATACATCATGTTATACATCATGTGACACATCATGTGACGCATCATGTGACTTACAATCTTGATGGCTCTGTGGGCACTGGTGAAGCTTTAACATTTTTATACCACGAGTCTACAAAAGACATGAGCGACTTTGTGTCGAACTTCTCAGGTTCATAGACATACATCTTGCTCTGCTTGAATCTGAAAAAGATTAGGCTTTGTTCACATGTGTGTGTTTTCTTAAGGTTTACAGTCCCACCTCCTGTGTGTGCATGGTTTGGGATGTATATGAAAGTAAAGAAAAACCTTAATTTTAAAGTGACTGGAGTTGATCTGGAATTGGTGCCAGACGGATATACCTATGAGCAGACAACGGGGGTAAACCGGTTTCATTAGTACGAGACAAAACCATCCATACATTCACAAGAGCGACAAACTGACCAGGGGTGTGAATGTGTAGAAATCAAATTAATTGAATTGAATTGGGGTTTTAAGGCGCACCAACACGTGAAAGGTTATATGGCGCCTAACAGGAATGAACATGCCAGGCTTATCCTCCATGTACATCGAGATAAAATATGGAGAATGGGCCAAGAACCTTCTCACCTGCAGAACTGCAGAGTTGCTGCAAATTCTATTGTAGACACTCCATTTATGCTGGAGACACGTTATTGTTTTTCTGCCACTGCTCTAGTGATTTGAGCGAGATGGCACTTGAAACAATGCGGGGGTCATGATGAAGACCTTTAATGAGCATGAACAAAAAATGATAAAATGAATTTGCAGGGGGTTCTACCCATATGCCTTCCCCTTAAACGGGATCTGCAGTGGCCCTATGAACAAATGAAGGAGAAGTAAAGCCAGGTCACAAAATTATAGCACACATCATCACATGGTGGTAAAAATTGTGTATTACATTGTTTGAATCAAATGATAAAGCAGTATAATATATAAGCCTGACATGAAATTATAACAAAGGTGTGAATATTTGTGTGTGTGTGTGTGTAGTTCTAAGGTTTATAGTCCGTCCGCCAACGAACACGTCAAGGTAAACCTGACGCGATGGGCACAATAGAGTCTGGACTTGTGAATATTTGTGCCACCTGCCGTGTGCTTAAGTACAATCTTGCTATAAAGTTTGAAGACCAGTTATGAGCTTGGTTAGGTTGCAGGTTAAAGTTTCATGAAAGGGGGCATAACCAAAATGAAAGTCAGAGTTATTGGACACATGTAACAACATTTATTGAGTTAAGATAAAGATGTGTGTGAAGTTTCATGAACATATAGGTCAAATACTTTTCAAGTTATGGACAAGGTTAGGTTGCAGGTTAAAGTGTGACGGACGGACGACAAACGACAACGGACAAAGTGATCCCTAAGTGTCTGCAATGCTATGCAGGCGACACAATAAACTTCTTGGTCTTGGTGTGACCTTGACCTTCACAGTAAGGACCTGGTTGTTGGTCACTGCAGAGTGCTGCCTCTGTCTCTCCACCATTTTCGAAGGAAAGACAAAAATGTATATTTCTGAAGTCAGAAGGTGCAACTAAAGAAGATCTTAAATGTCCAATGATGTGCATATGGTGTAGCAATATACTGACATTTGTATATATACTCACTAAAAAAAACAGAAGAAATAATTGAAGCTGTAAATCGCAATATACATACGACTATTTAAATGCATATAATATTGCTGGATTGATACACATTTTATCCATTAAAAAAAATGTTTTAAATTCGAGCAAAAATGACCAGAGATATAATATCACACATCACATAGGTGTCATTACTACAAACGTGCGAAACTGTAGAATAGCGGCCGATATACTCAATGTCGAATGTAATTCATACTTTTTACATGGACCCTTGCATATTTTGCGATATGCATTGTGTCTCATTTATTATAAAAACCTTATTATAGCACCATTTTTAAAATCAATTATAAATTAGTTTCCATTATTATTTAGAATAACAATGTAAATGAAAGTAATCAGATTTTAATAGCTTGTTTAAATGTTTTTTCTCATATACTGAACTTTACAGTAACTGCAGAAGAGTTTGATAAACTGAAGGTCATACTTACAGAATTCCAGTTGGCCATTTTGTGATACTGAACCTCTTTGCTAATTTTGTATTCGATTCTGTGTCAACCCTAGCAAAATTCATTCTGTACTTTACTCTGAAATTAAACATATCTTAAAGAAATGGTTCTGAAAAGATTATATTAGGCAATTATTAATAAAGTTTATATTTTACTTTGTAATATCTGGGCTGGCTTGGCCCAGTGGATAGCATGGTGGACTTTAAACTGGAGGACCCTGGTTAAAACCTCACCTGCGCCACTGAGTTTCAGCGATATGTTCCTGGGCAAGACATTAGTTATTGGGTTTGTTACTGACCCTCTACAGAAATATGTGGGGTCAGTAAGATTTATTGGGAGCGAGGCAATAGCTGAGTCCCCCTATATATCGGACGGACCCCACATATTTCTGTAGGGCATCAGTAACAAACCCAATAACTGATTTATTGCATCGAGCACCTTTTTAAGGCAAACACCGATATTTAATCCATTTTAATGGAGCGTCGACGTCATTGAGACGTTCGCGCAATTGACGTCACTACCGGTACAATTCAAAAACATTATTAATTTACTTATTATGTTTGTTACTAACGCCTTTAAAGAACTAGTTGCAAATGATTTAAACTTTGAATTGGAATTGTAGTCCATATTGTTTTAGTGACCCTCTATGAAATCTTCCGACCCATTATAGAAAAATAGGGGGTCACCACGTGACCGTACTCAACCAATGAGATGCCCAGAATTTTGTGCGAGGTACCATAATTTCCCTAAGCCTTGTCTGTCGGATGGGGACATAAACTCAGCGGTCCGTGTATCAGAGCACCTTAAAAAACCACGGGAATCTATTCTACATTAAGAGTAGCTAGGGCAGGTCTGAAGGTTCTATGTACCATTCCCCTATCTCTGAGGTGGCTCTGTTTAACCAGTAATGTGTTGATGAGCCATTATACAACATCCACTTCGATTTTTAGTGTACATCTAGCAAATATTTACATCATAAATGTATACATAGGTGTAGGAGCAGGGAAGGGTCAGGTGTAGGTCCCCCATGTTCAGATGGGGTGAGTGGAGTGGGAGTGGCAGAAAGTACCTTTTAGCCACCAAATAATTGACCACTTAGTAATACATGGGCCACTGATAAATATTATTTAGTAATTTTTTATACTGAAAGGACAATAATAATGCTTGAAACATTTTTTTAAAATATTTAATATAAATATTAAATTATATTTATTTTTTGTTGGATTTTATTTTTTTTCAGTTGCCCAATGCTGGTTTGGTGATGGGGGCAATAATGCCAGAATAAGTAAACATAAAACAATAATTTCCTGCATTCAAAAAAACAACTTATAGAAGACATGCCAGTTCAGCTGTAATTAAAACCTCAAAATATTGCATTCTTCAAGTAGTTATCAAATAGTAACACCTCAATGTATCAATCCAGTATCATTTTAAATTTTAAACGACTTGCCTTTATTTAAAAAAAAAAAAACAGGTTATCTCATGTTGGAGTTTTCAAATTCTCTTCCTTACTCTACCGAAGGATTCAGTATATTACTGGTGCAATCATTATGTGGTCCCGCCTTAATTCCATTAAGCGACAGGAAAGCTTATATTAGCAGGATTTTACAACGGATATTTCGACAATGAAACACGTTTAAAAACATCTTTTACTGAAAAAAATGCAATAACCTGTTTAAAATTGCCTATTAAATGTTTTAATTTTACAATATGCAAACTTTTTACGGATAAATTAAGTTTTGAATTCATACCCCAGCCAACCCCATTTTCGCTTCTTGGAGATGGGGTAGGATGGGGTATGAAAGTTAATACTCGGAACACGTAATTATAATCAATGATCAGCTTTTTTAAATAATAATTTACAATGATATGCAGAAATGAAAGTTACGGTATGTAGAAAAAATAACAAGATACTGCGAGTTTGAAAAACAAGATTGCCTTGTCTCCCTTTAATTATGGTATACTACATGAACATAAAACTACCTCAAAAATATTTTACGAACCTTAAGGCAGCACTTTCTACAGCAGGGAAGATCCTCAAACATTGTTCACTCGGTTTGTAGCTGGAATAGTAGATAATAGTATAACCATGGTAATCATACAGTGATGTAGCTGGAATAGTAGATAATAGTATAACCATGGTAATCATACAGTGATGTAGCTGGAATAGTAGATAATAGTATAACCATGGTAATCATACAGTGATGTAGCTGGAATAGTAGATAATAGTATATCCATGGTAATCATACAGTGATGCCAGAATTAGAAAACAAAACAGTATCGAGTGCATACTTGCCACAAGAATATTATGGACGATTTCATTTGGAATGCGCCGATTTGGTAAATCAGGTAAAACTGCTCACATGACTGAATGCTGGCATTCTTTAAGAAAATTAAACCTGTATATTATTTTGTGACTCTTCATATAACGCGTTGGTTCAGTGGTTAGCGATGGGATTTTTAGAATGCGTCACATTGGTGGTCGTGGATTTGAGACCCGTATGTGGTATGCTTTATATATTTTTGTTAAGTACAGTTATTATTATTTAAATGGTTTGTTTTCCATGAGAACTTGACGGTTCATTTTACATAGATCTGTTATGGTGAAATGTTTTGCGGAAGTGGAATTTACTGCCACTGTAACCCAATTTTCTGTTGTAAAGCTGATTTAACATTGGTTGGTGTACACGCGTTTGATAGTCCTACGGATGACACCCTCGTCGAATTCATCAATGTATAAAACACTATTTTGCAAACCAATCTTTTTTCCAGCAAATACTTAGCTGTTGACCTTACCTCAGCATCCTTTGTTGTAAAATCAATGTACAGTTTGGACTACAGCTCTAGCATCGTCGCTGTATCGAACATGTGTAGCTTTTAGCTTGGGCATGACTATACATGAATGTCGACGATATAACAAACATGGTTGAATATACTTATCGAAGACTACACAAAATGTTAGTACCTTATTACACACAATCTTACTTTTTTTAAATAAACGTAAGTGAAAAAAATAAAGTGATAGTTGGTCTCGAACCCGCGACCTTTAAGTTAATTTTTTCTACCCACCACTTAACTGTCATGGCCACTGTACCACACAGCTATAACAACATCAGTTCAGTTAATATAGGCTAGCAGAGAGCATGTCTTTGAAAGGCACCCTATATTAATGGACTACCCAAAATTCATTATGCGGTCACGGCTCAAAACACAAAATACATTTATACAACTGTTTCTTCATATCTGTATCAAAGGCCAATTGTATCTACCGGTAGTCAACTGAATATTTTCAAATTTTACTTGTCACATATTTTAATAAACAAAATAATAGCTACCATACTGGCTAATTTTATGCCCTGTGATATAATAATTTCCACATACAAGCATATTTTTGGTGGTCTACACATAATTTGGCATACATTTTGGGATGCGAGACATTACGTGGTCCCGCCTTAATTCCATTAAGCGATGGAAATGCTTATACTAACAAGATTTTATAACGAATATTTCTACAATAAAACACGTTTACAAACATTGGTTACTGCAAAAATGCGATGACCTGTTTAAAACTGCCTATTAAATGTTTTAATTTTACAATTTGCAAACTTTTTAAGCCGAAATTAAGGTTTTATTTCATACCCCAGCCAACCACGTTTTCGCTTCTTGGAGAAGGGATTGGTTGGGGTGTGAAAGCTAATACTCCGACCACCTAATGGTATGTGTTTCTGCAAGGTGTGGAGGAGGGATCTACTCTGATGTCAGATTATTGGAGGGAAGGGAGGATATATACTACTACTACTGCTGCTGCTGCTGCTGCTGCTGCTGCTGCTGCTGCTGCTATTCAATTTGATCAATACCCAGTTAAAACCCAAACTATGGGACAATACCCAACTACCTCAAAGCTTATTTGTTGCTCTATTACATCTGTCCAGTTTTTATTTATAACTCTGGCAATTTGTTTTACTCTTTCAAAATGTTATAAAGATAACTTACAACACGACAAACCAGTCTCCAGTGGTTGCCCCTGTGGAAGCCTGTGTAAGATGTTCAAACGTATCTTCATACAGTTCTTGAGTAGCAACTTTCTGGGACGTCTCTATCCACTCTACAAACTCTGGCAAGTCATCAATACTACTCAGTTTACCTACAAAATAAACAAACACTTTAAAGGGACACTGTCCATAAGTAAAGATAAACTGAGCATAATGCAATTAACTGATGGGAGGTGTACAGTACTGGTTCTACTCAGGAAAAGTGGTTGGTCTGCCTCCACCACAAATCATCGACCGTCCTATATAACCTTGCACGTGTTAAAACACCATACAAACAAAGCAAATAACTTATTTTTATTCAGTGAAATGTATACATGGAAACAAGAGCATTGACCTAAATAAGCATGAAGTGAGGTTAGGTTTTAATCAAAACATGTCTTGCGCAACATAACTGCCCCGCTCAGCTCCATTGGTAGCGCGTTCATCTTACCCGCACGTATAATTCTAGTGTGGGCTCCAAGTTCAATCCCCCGAAGTGATACTCTTTTTTTTATGCCGCTACTGAATTCCATCAAAATATTTTGTTTATATTTAGTATCATGGTGGTTGTGTTATGTTTGTCAACACAATTATTTTGTGTTATATGAGCTAAATGTTACTTCTTATGCACCTTTAAGATGAGCAACTCTCTGTCTAAATGAAACTATGTAGTAACATATTTAAACACTTCATAAAATTCATTAAAGAAAGTGATGCGGCAAAAAAGTATTATGCAAAGGGACGTTACAAACTGGGTGATTCCTATAGATATAACACCCACTTCAATTTGTGAAAGTCGGGGTACACTAATATTGATTAACCAGTCTTGTAATTCTGAGATATGCTAGCGTATCTTCATTAAACATAATTTCCAACCATTTAAAGTCTGATATACATGTACCATCCTATTATTTCAATACAGCCAACCCTATAAACCCTATTCTGTCATAAAAAAACATCCTAAACATGCTAAACAGACAAAGTTATATAAAACCTTTCCGGAAACATGTTGAAACCTAGAAGGTGTTAGTTATACCGGGGTCATCTGCCTTGTGCTTTTCAGTGACCGAATGGTTCATGACGTTGCGTTGTAAACCTTCGCCTCTCACCGCTGCGGGTTTGAATCCCACCGGGAGCTCGACTTGTGAGGAAGTGTCGATTCTTATGGATGGCGGGAGGTGTACAGGTTCTACCCAGGAAAAGTGGGTGCTCTGCCTCAATCACAAAAATATCAACCATCATATATAACTTTACATGTGTCGAAAATGACGTAAAACACCACACAAACAAAGTTTTTCAGTGACAACGACGTATTGACACAAAACCAAAAAAGTCATCCATCCTCTCACTGAGGACAAATAAGTTGGCAATGGTAAGTACCAGGTTAAACTTTTTTCAAAGGGAAATAATTTAAAAAATATCAATCAGAGAGTTATGGGCCTTTACCAGATGAATTCATTGGATCATGTTGCAGGTTTACGTTTGTTTTAGACCTTATACTTTGAAAGTTATTAGCCACAATCACATGACAGGTAAAAGTTAATGGATAAACAGACGGACGATGCCACGACATAATACATCCCGCGCGTATAAAAAGGTGACGGTGACCTTGACCTCAAAACTACTGACCCCAAAACCAAAAGGGTCATATTTTCACCAAGTATAATTAAGTTTTTAAGTTTGAAGACACAGAATGCAGTCCTTCGGAAGACATATTGAGCAGAAACAAAAGTGATGTCGGTGACAAAGTGATCCGCAAAAAAAGAAACATAAAACTTCCTTTAATTAATTGGGACTATTTAGAATTAAAACAAACATGCTTACCGTCATAGAGGGCTGGGTTACCACTTCTAAAGTAAACGATGGAAGGATAATCTGAAGCCCCAAACTTCGCAGCCAGAGCATCATCCGTCACAAACCTCTTCTCTAACACTGCAAGTAAATAATAATAAATTTATTTAGCTAGGTGGAGGGTACTGTGATCTTGTGATAAATTATTAAAAGCCTAGTGACAAAAAGCTTGTGGGTTTTGAGTGACAGTGTGAGTGACTGCAGGCAGTGTACAGTATGTATTTTATTATGTACGAACATGAAAATATATATATTTTATTCAGCAAAATTCCAGAAAGTCCCATGAGGATACAAAACATATATGCAAGGTACATGAAATAATTATGTGTACTTATACAAAAGTACTAGTGTTTCAACATCAACACGATATATAATTATAAAGCTTTTGAAAGTAACAATTCAAGAAATATTTTCAACCATGTATGCTGATGTTTTATTGTTAAAACATTTAAAGGGAATGTAGCGACACAGCCAAACAAGCGCGGTTATTGAGAGTTCTGAAAAACTTGGAAAAAGGTGAAATAAATGATTATCAAAAATTGGATGATAAACAAAAAAGATATGACCATTTGACGTTGTTAACGTTGTTGGCTTTATTGACGTCATTGTTTTGGTGCATGTTTTTTCTGCATAAATTTCCAGGTTGTGAGTACATAATAAATAGAATATTTGTTGGTTTGTCGTGAATACAGGATTTATTTTCATCTCGAAGTGAGAAAACTAAAATTTTCTCACTTCTCGATGAAAATAAATCCTATATTCACTCCAAACAAACAAATATCCACTATATATTTCTCATTAATAATTCCTTATACAAATATACATTCAAATATTACTATCCTCATCATGCTCATGGTGAATTTCAAGATCTCATTCAAACACAAGCTGAGGACCTTACATTAGTGCCTGCTTTGGAAAAAAACATTTAACAGTGCTTTTTTTCTATACTATACGTGGTCCTGCCATAATTGCATTAAGCTATGGAAAAGCTTATATTAGCAGGACTGTATAACTGATATTTCGACAATAAAACATGTTTAAAAACACTTTTTACTGAAAAAATGTGATAACCCGTCTAAATTACCTGTTTAATGTTTTAATTTTACAATATGCAAACTTTATAAGCTGAAATGACGGCTTTATTTCAAACCCAGCCAACCTAGTTTTCGCTTCTTGGAGAAGGGGTTGGATGGGGTATGAAAGTTAATACTTGGACCACGTATTGCCATATCGTAACGATTGGGAATTTAATCCTTAACCCGCTAAGCATGACTATAATAGCCTTTGTGTCCACTGTAATCAGTCATTTTCCCTAAAACACCCAAAGAAAGAACAGTCCATTATATATATGTAGCAGATTAAGTATTAAGTGAGATTTTTCATAAAACTGGGAACAATACAATATTAAATTCATTTAATAATTGTATTTGTACCACTGTTTTCTGTACACTAATGTCAACAGAGACAAGTTAAAGCGTTTCGTTTCCTTTTTCCTTTTTTATATATATTTTTTTCTCTCAATTGTGAATTTTTGTCGTAAAATTGAGAAAAAAAAAGGATATGTTTTGGCATTGGGAATATAGCCCAATAATAGCTATAGAAACAGCCCCCCCAAAAAAAACACTGCATTATTATTGGATGCATTTTTCCAATGAGATTAATAAATTCAATATTAAATAGACTAATAATAATATTAAATACATATATACGAATGCGAGACTATTTTTATCCCATAATGTCAGGGATTTATTTACCTCTAATTTTTGGATCAAATAAACACGTTCCTAAAATGATTCATTAAAATCCAATTTTTATCCAAGTATATTAGATTGATATCATGTTCTTTATAGGTCTGTGTAGTTTGCCTTTATTTATTTCTTAGTTTTAGTCTCAGCAGTTCTCATTTTCTGTATTTCCTCTGCTTAACAGAAGCAATGAAGTCAGTTCTGCTGGGTTATGTCAGATCAAAGTTGACTAAAAGGTTTAACCCTTAACCCGCTACATATATATAATGGACTGTTCTTTCTTTGAATTAAGACCATTCCATTATGTGACAAAAGGGTGTTTTGGGGAAATGACTGATCAGCAATTACTCGCAGGCTGATCTGGGTTTACAATGGACGCAAGGGCTATTATAGTCGTGCTTAGTGGATTAAGGGTCAACATACATAATTATGCAGATGTAAAGCCACATAAGTTCAACACACATTATTATGTATGTGTTGAATGCATTCTTCTAAACAATTTTTTTTTCATCGTCTATTTATAACATAGGAGATATTTCTCAAGCCGGGATAGGTAGTTGGCACTATGTTGGCAGGTATTTACATGTACGTACCAGCGTCCAGCAATTCTGGTTGAGGCGCATCCCCCAAATACTGCAAGGCTCTGGTACATTCAGGACACTCATCAGATGCCTCTGTAATAAAAATGAATTATTTGAAATACAACACATGCAACAGAGAAGGTCAGTTATCTTGTAAGAGAGAAAGTGTTGGAAGGAGGTGTACACTGCTGTTTCTACCTAAGAAAAAGTGGGTGGTCTGCCTCCACCACAAAGAAAATTAAGCGTCATACACAGCCTAAAATATGCTTTAACAACCAAACAAATGAACAAATTTATGTTTATCATGTTTAGATTTCTTTTTACATGTCAGATTTAATCACTTTGATTTAGACATGTAAACATTCAGTCAGGACAAGCAATCTCAAAAATTAATATTTTCTGCTGTGTTGAAGCTCAATTTATTAGGCTATAGTTGTGTAGGCTATAGTTGTGTAGGCTTGTGTAGGCTCTAGTTGTGTAGGCTATATGGCTATATTTGTGTAGGCTATAGTTGTGTAGGCTATAGTTGTGTAGGCTATAGTTGTTTAGGCTATAGTTGCGTAGGCTAAAGTTGCATAGGCTATAGTTGCGTAGGCTATAGTTGTGTATGCTATAGTTGTGTAGGCTATAGTTCTTAGGCTATAGTTGTGTAGGCTATAGTTGTGTATGCTATAGTTGTGTATGCTATAGTTCTTAGGCTATAGTTGTGTATGCTATAGTTCTTAGGCTATAGTTGCGTAGGCTATAGTTGTGTAGGCTATAGTTCTTAGGCTATAGTTGCGTAGGCTATAGTTGTGTATGCTATAGTTGTGTAGGCTATAGTTCTTAGGCTATAGTTGTGTAGGCTATAGTTGTGTATGCTATAGTTGTGTATGCTATAGTTGTGTATGCTATACTATAGTTGTGTATGCTATAGTTGTGTATGCTATAGTTGTGTAGGCTATAGTTGTGTATGCTATAGTTGTGTATGCTATAGTTGTGTATGCTATAGTTGTGTAGGCTATAGTTGTGTATGCTATAGTTGTGTAGGCTATAGTTGTGTATGCTATAGTTGTGTATGCTATAGTTCTTAGGCTATAGTTGTGTATGCTATAGTTGTGTATGCTATAGTTCTTAGGCTATAGTTGTGTATGCTATAGTTGTGTAGGCTTAAGTTCTTAGGCTATAGTTGTGTAGGCTATAGTTGTGTAGGCTATAGTTGTGTATGCTATGGTTCTCAGGCTATATAGTTGTGTAGGCTATAGTTCTTAGGCTATAGTTGTGTAGGCTATAGTTGTGTAGACTATAGTTGTGTAGGCTATAGTTGTGTAGGCTATAGTTGTGTAGGCTATAGTTGTGTATGCTGTAGTTGTGTAGGCTGTAGTTGTGTAGACTATAGTTGTGTAGGCTATAGTTGTGTAGGCTATAGTTGTGGATCATGGCTGAATTCCATATTGTCCTCAATGAAATCATGAAAGAACTGATACAAACATGAAACTAGTGATGGCCGATCATTTGAAATTTACAACTGTTCATCGGTTGTATATTACCGATCAATTATCAGTAATAATCGGTAAGTCAATATAAAGCATAAAATTGGCATGTTGACTCATGTTCCAGGCCTTCGATCAACATTGGAACAATTTCTGTTTTGGTAATTACTACAGTATAATTCCTAATAAATGCTCCTCCCCTAATAAATGCCCCGCCCCCACCATTTATTCAGATCTAATTTTTTTGAAACTTACCAAAAGATGTAAGTTAATCTGTTTCATTCACAATGGAACACACAAAATCCATGAAATCACTAGAAAACTTAAAATCTGATACGTTAATTGATTGAGTCTGAAAAGCAGACTTTGGTTTTCTTGGTAAAGAAAATAATTAAATAATGTCTCCTTCAAAAGTTAAATTATGTATTTTTGGTCTCAAATAAATGCCCCGCTTTTCAAAAATGTTATGCTCCCGGGGGCGTTCATTAAGGATTATACGGTATTTCCAGTCTTGTGTATTACGCCATTGTTACTTTCATTTAATAATTTTAATTGATAGAAATGTTGTTTATGTATAAATTTGCTCCTTTTCACAAGTGTGTATTCTCAAGAACGACATCTTTTGTAAAGAATCACATAGATCTACGATGTAAAAGAATAATTCAATCTGGTTTCGTTTTAAGTCAATATGGCGTATCCCAGTTGTTTGTACGTGTTTCCTGTTATAAAGAAGCTGTGAAGGTATAGCTCTTATGGTGAGTTCCAACCCAGGGAATTTTTTTCCTTCATACACAGAGGCCGATATTAGACCTCAACAGAAGCTGACATTGAATCGGCCTCCACCCTAGCAAAACTAGAACTATCACTGAAGGTGATGAACACCCCCAATTTTTTGCTATAGCCGATGATGGGCAAAATCAAGAATAATAAATGTCTAAAATATTTGTTAATTTTTTAATGTGAAAGAAATTCTAAGTAAAACAAAGGTCCGTAATTCTGTGGAAAAAAAATGGAGAATCAAATAACCATTAATGCAGAGACACATCATATCATCACGTGTGAACTGTATGTCAGGTGTAATAACAATTCATGAAAAGTGTTAAAGTGAAAGCCACATGAAGTTCACTATTGAGTGAAATATTCCAAGTCAAATAAAGGGCCATAATTCTGTAATAAATTAGGCATCAACAATGTGTGATGTAGAAGGACATTACGTAATCATGAATAAAATCAAAAATCTTTGAGAAAAAATGTGTTAACTGTTAAACAGGTCATTATACAATAAGAGTGGAAAATTCTAAGTCAAACAAATGGACATAATTCTGTTATACATTAGGCAATCCATGATGGGTGATGTACAGGACATAAGGTCATCAGTTGTTATGTGATAAAATGAAAACGCATCACACTTTAGTGATATAGATATCTACTTATTCTGTACCGTAAAGTAAGTGGGTGGGGAAATTTTAACCACTGCAGTCTGCTGGTGCCAAGAAATGTGCACATTTTTATTTAGAACTCAGATGTTGAAAGTTGTTGAACGGTTCTTAAAGATTCACTTCTTTTAAGTTCTGACAAATGCTTTGGCGTAGGAACAGGGGTGGGGGCCCAATAATCTGAGAGTGGTGGGGGAGAAATGATATAATTTAGATCTTGATACCTTGTTTTTGCAGCTTATTAGCACAATTTTGAAAAAAATTATAAACGCGTCTAATTTTGAATAAACTTCACTTTTCGTTTACGGAGCTAATTGCTCAAACATCTGGCTTAATAGAAAATGGCTATTCTGTGGTCAAAAATACACTAATGATATGTTATCTATCTTGCACTATTTATGATTTTATCAATACCAACCTCCCAACATACATTATTATTGATACTATAACAACAGGTAAATAACGTATATTTAAGAATTGATTCACTAATTTTCGGTATTCCTGGGGTTTTAACGATGGTAGTGGTTGGCAAATTTACCATAAAATGCAAAGTGAATGGAAAATTTACCATAAAGCTATTTATATTTCTATTGCATTGACCTTAAATGAATCACGTTTATGTGTTGCATTTAAATTCCAAGTGAAAAAAACTTTTACGTTTTGGGCGGAGCTAAAACATTTTAACAGTTGTAGTTTATTCGTTTGATTAACTTGTTTTGTTTGTATAATGTAACGTTATCTTGACCTTCTCGTGCTAACTCGTAAGTTGCTATAAAAAAGTGTGCAAGGTTGGAAACGTCACTGTTAGGTCAAACAAACAAATACCTGTCTGTGTTTCCGATGGCCCGACCGACCCTATTTTTAAGGGAACTTGTTATGCAAATTTTTTTTTAAAAATGCCTACCGACATATCCTATTTTTTTAGAGCAAGCAATAGGAAACACACCTATTTTGTTTTTTTGGCCTTACCAACAGTATATATATATATTTGTATAACAGGTTTAAAACAATATTTTTAACACAAATACATATAAATTTACATGAGTAAAGTCTGAAAAACAGGGAGAACAAACAAAATGTTCAATATTTCGATATTTTTACGGGGTATGAAAAACATTACAGCGTTTTTTTACCTTATATAAATGGGACCGATAAACGGCCCCATTCCCAATTGAAAAAATTGACCATTTTTCCCAATTTCCAACTAAAAAATTCCCAAATCGAAGTTGTTTTTCCGTCAATCTTTCTCCTGTGATATTCTCAATACACAGATGTAATAGATCTTCCCAGTTCTGTTTTAGATTAATCTTCTTAATAAAGTTTTTTACCAGGGTTGTACGTTTCTTCTGCTTTTCTGTGTAAATTGAAACGCAAAACACAGCCTCGTCACTCGAGGATGACGGCATGTTGTTTATGCGTTGCAGAAACGCTTTACCGCTTGTATGTTATCGAAACGCTTTACCGTTAGTATATTCTATTATGTAACAAGCGCCTCAGTGAGCGATGGGTTAATACTAAATAAAGGACAAATAACAGAAATCGTCTGGGCCAGGAAACTCTTTCCTCGGTCATGAGAATATATGCAGAGAATCTGGTGCAACCCTAAATGACAATGAACTTAACAGCATTGTTAACATTTTCAGGGACAACAAAAACAGGGAAATTATCCTGTAACAACACAGTGAAGTACAATAAAAACTTGAAACATTACAGTTGTGAAAATATTTTATTATTATAGTTAGCGAGAAGTGCCTCGGACTTCACATACTTAGCGAGAAGTGCCTCGGACTTCACATACTTTAAACTAGCCTAATATTTTTCATAGCCTGTCGAAAGATCAAAATATCAAATTAAATCCATGAAAAATGAAGACATTTGCAAATCAATTCTTCAATGGATTCATCTAGTCTTTCATATGCCTGACAGCAGTACACGCTTGTTAACAGCTCTCTGCAGGAAATATTTTCCTTTTTGCAGTGTTAAACAGTAGCTTCTTGAACAGATCTTTTTAATGGCTTACCAACACACAACACATTATCTAAGGTTATTTAGAGCCGCCCCAGACAGAGGAGAAGGATATATAGGAATCATAAAACTTTCAATACACAGGACTGCCCACTTTATGTCTGACGCATCCTTGGCCGGGATAGTAAAGAGGCTGCGTCTAAAAATTTCTCGGTTATAAAACTGTGTTTTGAAAATATGTGTTTTTTGTTTGTTTTTTTAATATCTTTTATATTTTTCAGTGCCATTTCTGCCTTAATTAAGCTGCACGCCTAGATGTCCTGGATGTTCAAAAATGACTTATGTCCAAGAAAAGAATATAGTATATGTCAGTCTTCCATTGTTTGTGGTTGTTTAAGACTGTGTTCTGCTTTATGTAGAACTCAGCATTAATAACCTGCAATGGATGGCTTGAAAATCAACTTACAACCAAACTAAAAAGGACTGGATGTACCATTAATGAGGCGCAGTTATCTGTGGTTGATGGATACAAGAGTGGGAATAAGTGATGTACGGTACCAAACGATCAATTGTGGCCAACTATCAGTTATTTAGTAATTGATATTAAGTTATGACATTCCACAAGATATCATTGCAAAAAATAGAATTCTTTTATCGCTGAAAACAAAAACAAAACATACAAGCTACTTAGTCAAGAATCAGTCGGATTATCACTATCTCAAAATAGTAAAAAATAAACACATTTTTTTTTATACATTGGTTACAAAGAAAGCTACATTGCTTACACAAATATACACATTTAGGGGTCCTTTGTTCAAGGTCATGCAGTTTTCATGTCCAGTCATCTTGACTTGCGCAAGACATTTTTCCTTGGCTTTGTCCGTCTGATGGGGATGGTAAACAGAAGGTCCAAACTACCAAAGGTTTAATGGGGCTGTTTCCCCCCTTTCGGTAAACAGTATTCAGGGCAAATTTTATTTTCACCTACTCAATATCTCAACCTAACGGAAGTTGACCGGATGTGAAAGTTATGAATCTTTCTGACAGTAAGAGTAGGGCAGGGATTCATGATTATTTTGTATTCGTTACCTCTCAATGAGGTGGCTCTAATAACCTTAATGCCTTGATGATTGTTTCATTTGCATTCCAGTGTTTTTTAATGAGTTAAGGGTTCGCCAATGTTCTGAAATGACTTTCCAGTGGGTGGGGTATTAGGTGTTGAAACCTAAATAACTAGACAGTCTTGAAAATATGTAACACACCTTTCATATTAAACTTTGAGTATAATTCACTTTAGTCATAAGGAAAATGTCAATATGTGGGTATCCCTTAATTAGCGTGAACAAAAACAATAGGGTAAAGGACTTCCCAGCAAACAATATAATTACTTTTTGGCTTAATTAGATTAAATGTATAGACAATGATTAACAATATGTTAGAGTATTAAGTCGAAATTCAAACCAGTTTTGCAGAAAAAAATAAATAACTTTGTTGACCCGTTGAAGTTTTCTTCGGCCATATTTTTCATTCATAAAAATATGTAAACAAAAGTGGAACATGGATTATTGCCTAAATTGGTGTGAGAGTCATCTATGCAGCTACAGAACATATATGTGAATCTTGAATATTACCCTAAGTAGATTGTTAAAACATTGAAGACAATTCAAATCACCTGTCAGGTAATCATGGATGTCAAGTTAAAGATTTTACGTTTTCTTGTTGTTTTTTCAATGCTTCACCTCGCGATCGCTGAACAAAATATGACCGATTACGATTCCTATCATTTTTTAACGATGCATACTAGAAAAATCCAAATCAAATTTTCGAAATTATAATTACAAATTGTATTTTTCATTTTAAACAATTTTCTTATCATCTGATCATTTGCGTTATAAATGTTGCAAGAAAACGAAGAAAATGAACCCTTGCGGTTCTAAAAATAAGAAAAAAAATGGCACTACTTTATGCAATCGTAGGTGTTATAAGGCATTCGTTCGTGAAAACTCGGATAATACCGGCTATGTTCGGAATCATACTTCAAAAAAATGATCGAGATGTTGCGAATGAGAAGTTATTTCCGGAAATTAGAAAGTAACAATCATGACAATATTATTTGCCAAATTAACTAATTTTATAATGTTTCGAGGCTTCTATCTCTCAAGAATAACATATTTAAGAAGAAACAATACGTTTTCCCCACGCACCTGTTATAAACTGTTCAGATCCATCAGAATACAGTGGCAATAGAGGATCGTTCAATAATCATTGTGTAGTATTAGTAGTAGTAAATCTCGTGCAAATCGTCTAATTTAAAGTGATTTGCACTACTTTTGGGGATAAAACACGGTGCAGAAAATTCATTGATTTGGCATAGATGGTGTTATGAAATTCCGTTTTATTAAGTTGCTGTTATTTAATTTTTCATTTTCATTCTTACTATTGTAAACAACATACTGGACTATGGATGTGCGTATTCACTTTCAATAAAAAAGAAAAAGAAGTCAATGATTGGATCACAGACATATTAATAAGTTTGTTATTAGGTCTGTGATTGGATGCACCCAAGGTACTGAAATCGAAAGTACTATATCTTTTTTATGAATTACTTTTATTCAAAACACTAGCTATCAAAATGTTTCCTTATAAATGTGACACACTATGTCAGCATTTACAGTTGCAAGAAAATTGAAGTTTAAGCAAAAATTGACATTGTAATTTTTACCATACCCCACCCACTTTATACTAGCTATGAGGCAGTGCCTTATTCATTACTTACTAAATAACACTAAAACATTCTGCTTCGTTGAAACGAACTCGTTAAAATCATCCATTAGTAACTGCTCCACATCGCAGAATGAAGTGTCAGTCCAAATCAGCAGCAAAAACAATAAAATAAATCTCATTTTTAAACGGACCGCTGTTTGTTGACACGTTCACACGGTTTGTTTGGTTGCCGTTGTATTCTGTCTAACTGAACATGTTCTAGCCGCGAACTTGTATTCCACTGGTTAATCGAGTAAAATTAGCAGCTGCACTGCTGCACGATTTATCCAAATACACGGTTTCAACAAGAACAACAAAATCACGAAATGACAATGCAAACCCCTATAAATTTGCAGGGTTCTGGGAAGAAACTTCGCAGACGAAAATCCTTGTGTTTTCGCACAGCCGTAGCATCAAGTATCAATAGCCATAATCGAAATTATTCGTGCAAAATATTGGGGGGGGGGGGGGGGGGGGGGGGGGGGGGGGGGTTAATTAAACCACTCATTAGCCATTATGCGTCGAGCGAGCGAAGCGATCGAGAAAATTGTTTATACTGAGGACGTGCATCGAAATTGTTTGATATTTTATCTACAGTAACATGGACATACATGTATGATCCGGATTTTATTTTTAGGGGGGGGGGGGGGGGGGGGGGGGGGGGGGGGCGCAAACTGAGGTATTATGTTGACTAGTATATTTTCCAAGATATTTTCATCTTTATTAGACTGCAGATTAAAACAATGGGCTGAGAGTAATAACCTGTTATCAGACTTTCAATTTGGCTTTAGGTATAAGAAAAGCACAGTCGATTGTGTATTG